>JAPWTK010000017.1:4132500-4270000 GCA_029963805.1 Aromia moschata
GCAATTTCCAAATAGTTAACGTGGGCAGAGGACAACACACCACTCACATTATTTTCACGAATTTCGCACAGTTGTTTGTATCACCAACAGTTTGTTGAATTTCACACACATCAGTTTTACATCTACTACGATACATATTTGCAAAAAAAACATCTAAAGTGAATATTGTCGACCACGTTCCCCAAAATGCGAAAGACATTCGCAAAACATTATACACAAATCAAACCAAAATTCCTCTTTCGTAACAATGCCATGTATGTTTTTTTGATGGATATTCGAATATAAATGTCTTTTACACTCTCGGCGATCACGAAATATATATCGACGATTACAAGGAATCCATAAAAGATATGATCCGTGTATTGTAAAATCGTCGTAATTTTTGATTAAACTTTTTTAGTCTATTGACAAATGGTAACGACTGTGCCATTATTGCAAAAATCCACACACAATCAGGTAATATATATAAATACAGTACACGAACTCACCAGTTAATCACTCGCTACAAAAAATTGTTTTCAATGCGGCAGTCGCCCGGTTAACACCTACGGCAGGGTGGCAAACTAAAAGGGACACGTGTTATTATCGGAATAGCTCGCTGTCTTACGAGAAATTGTTTTACGGCGCTCTGCGTTCCCGCACGGACTATGTTCGGGACGGCATTCTACACACGGTCAGTGGCGTGGGTATACAGGGGCAAGAAATATGCACTTAGAAAATACGGTTTACTTTAATTAGAGTTGTGTAGTGCCGACTCTGCGTGACAGCGTACATTTCCGGACCTTAGTAATAATTATATTATGAGTCAAACGTCTTCAACCTCGGGAACACATTGCATTCACATCTATTAGCATTAAACGGTGCTAAGGTAGTTCAGTCATGCGGGGCAATCTTTGAAAAGTGTCGCTTCCATTCTATTGTTTATTGTTTTGTTTTGGTAACAACAAACAATTCGGATTTATTCGAATTCAAGGTGCGAGAAACAGTGAAAGCTCCCAGGCCGAATAATAAGTTCGCTAATCGCGTTCGGGCGTTAATAAGTCCACGAGAGTTGGCAAATCTTTGTTTTTGACGAGCGCTAATGAAGAAACTCTTAACGAGGCAGTCGAAAAAGTTCGACCGAGAACTTGTTTGTTTCACAATGGGCGGTAAAGTGGGTTAACATCGACCGCTGAATACAAAATGACGTTTTTGTCTATTTACGAGGAAAAATTTCAGTTCTAAAAAAATGGGAATGTTTTTTTTCCGATCCCCAAGAGGTAGAAGGGCATACTTCAGTCCTTCCAATGCTATCCAGTGATTCAAATTTCACCAGGCTTGCTTCAGTGAAATACTACGAGGATACTTCCAATCCACTACGTGGATATGAAAGTGAAATAACAGCAGAAAATAAATAATCCAGAATCGTACAAAATCCACGTTTGCTTCTTTGTTTAAGGATCTTTACACTAGAACAAATCTAGATTCCTAGGAATTTTTCACAAGACGCAATACCACAGCAGAGCCATCCAAAAAAAAAACGTCATCAAAGTTGGCCGAGTAAAAAAAGACGTATTTCTAATCTAAATTTTATTTTAATCCAATCTTAATTTTATAACTTTATTTAATTGTCAAAGCTGTTACATTATGTGACAGCCATTATTTATTTTACAATTATGACAGTCACTTGTCAAAAGTTTGACATAACCTAAAAGCTTCTTTTTCATACCCAAAAGAGATCATATAGGATCACAAAAGTCATAGAGGTGATGAAGTTTATTTAGGTCATCAATGTTATACTGGTAATAAAGGTCATATAGGTCATAAATTTCCTCATTTTTTTGTGATTTAGTCTAAATATTGAAATATTGTAAATAATAATCTTAGGCAACGTTTTTTTTTTCAAACACTCCCGTACTAAAACGTTATAGAATTGTTGAACCAATTTTGTCGAGCGGTATTATTAATACAAGCAGGCGATTTTTTTATGACAGAAGGTATTTCAATACATTAACCTTTTTATTCCTTGGTGCCGGTCATAGCAGTAAATTATATAATTATTATGTAAATATTAAATGATCTGATCAAAACAACAATTCAAGGATAAATAGTTATATATCATAGCCCACTCGGATCTGTTGCTACCCGAATAAAAATGAATTAGTTAAAACAAGATTCTCAAAACATATATTTCATCGTATACAGCAGTCATAATGGAAAGTTAAAAAAAAGTTACCCAAGACATCTTGGGTACGACTATTCAGATACGTTTAATATAAATTCAGTATAAATTATTTATAAAAAAGAGATATATTCATTTAGAAGATAAGATTCCAATTTACAGTTTGCATGAGGTGAGTGTTCATTTAATATACAGTGTGGAACAGCCAAATGGAATAAATTCAGTAGCGCCATTATTATGCATTTTTTTAGAAAATCTTGAGACACGTCAATTTCTAATTCTAAAATGACATCTTGCGACGTAAAAATTATTCAATTTCTTCCCTAAATTCAACCCTCTTCAGATGACAGCTACAACCCCTAAATTTTCAAATTATATGTAAGGGCTTGTGGTACTTCATTTGAAAGGTCTTTTCATTCTCCATTCAAAACTGATATGGTTTGAAATTTTACTGCAGAAATTACCAAAAAAAAAAGTATCTCCGGCGGAGGAAATTCGTTACATTAAAATAAAAAACATCATTATTAATGCAGCAGATGTTCAAAATGCACATGCCTCCAGCATCTTGACAGCGTCCTAGTAAATACAAATATCTTCTAACGTTAGTTAACATCTCCGGGGTAATCGACCTAATTGCAAGTGTTATTCTTCTTAAATCAGCTAAATTGTCGGGTTTGGGTTTATAGAGCATACTTTTTACATATCCCCATAGGAAGAAGTCTGACAGCGTGAGATCAGGTGATCGTGCAGACGATTCTACAGAACCACGTCTCCCTATACAGCGATTTGAAAAGATTTTGTGGAGATATTGCCGAACATTGACTTCGTAATGTGCTGGTGCGCCATCCTGCTGGAACCATTACCTGGAAGTTGTGGGTTTCCTTCAGCTGGATACAAGTTTGCCATCGTCGGTACAACATTATTTTGGAGCAGCGCTAAATAAGTTTCACCATTCAAATTGCCGTCAATGAAAAAGGGACCAATGATATTTTCTCCAGTTATTCCTGCCCAAACAATAACTTTCTCAGGGTTTTGCGTGTGTAGTTCCTTCATCCAGTGAGGATTTTCTCTCGACCAGCAACGACAGTTTTGACGATTAACATGGTCGTGAAGTGTAAATGTAGATTCATCTGAAAATATGACGTTTTCTATTTGTAAAGTATTGTCATCTATCATTTGCATCATTTGTTCACAAAAGAGAATTATTCTATCAAAATCGTCTTCCGCGAGCTCATTAGTTGGTACCAGTTTATATGAGAGCATCTGATTTTCTGTCAATACGCGGAGAATCGAGGAATGGTTATTATTTAATGCTGAAGCTGTTTGACGACTCGCCGTATGTGGATTTTCTTCAAGCATAAGCATTACATCTTCTTATCTTTTTCTGATCATCACTGAGTTTATTGAGAGGATTTTTCTTTAGCTGCCGTACATGTCGACGTTCCCGAAACTGCTTCTCTATTTTACTTACGGTACCTTGAGATATCGGCGGCAACTGCGGATATTTTTCTTGAAATAGGCGAACAACTTCGGCCTGCGTTCGTGTTCTGTCTCCGTAACCAATCATCTGCTGAATCGTTGTCTTATACATTTCTGTTAGGTAAACCATCTCTCTGAATTGCAACACGAAGATTAAAGCAAAAAGTTTAACACTGATACCTGTTAACTACTGTTAGAATGACAAGCACGTTTCTAGGTAATTTCTCTAAAGCTGATTCCAACTTCTTAAATTTCAGTTTTTGTTTTTTTGCTGCTTGCTCGTTTTTATAGTTTTCAAAGAAATAAACTGCTCGACAAAATTAGCCCCATTTGCGTTCTATTCGAATTAGAGAATTGCGGTTTTTAATTTTCAATAGCCTATTTCGGTTAGTTTGAATGCCCCGAAGGCTCTACGTTGTGACTTAAACGATTCGCCGTCCACACCCCAAAAGCAAACCCATATCGAAATTTGAATTCGCAAGATTTTGACAGCAATTTCGGAGACCTATCGCGATGGACTAAGAAGAACGCTGTCGGGTAAAAACTCCATCCCGGCACACATTTAGACCTCCTCCATAAGTTCTATGTATTTGATCGCTGTCCCATCTCTTCAACCCATTTCCAGACCCCCCCTAAGCCACCCCTTTGCATTTACGCAGGTTTTTGCGTGGTTTGACCTCTGTTGGGAGAATCCATTGATCCGCATGCTGCCAAATAAAGGGTGCCACAACGCACTTTCACCCTTTCACAACTCAAGCACCCCTCCAAGTCACACCTACTCGGACCCCCTCTGGTTCTGCCCCTGTAGAAGGCTGCGTGGGATGTCTATTTGTCTCGAATTCATGTCATGGCATTATTTGAAGGCTCTTGAAGTTGATGGGACCCACTGCGGACGGTCGATTGAGCACCAAATGGGCGGCAAATTTTCAAGGGGTGGGTTAGATTTGGAATATCATATTTTACTGCTCAATCGGCCGTCCGCAGTGTGTTCCGCCAACTTCTAGAGCCTTCAAGTAATACCATGACATGAATTCGAGACAAAAAAACATTCCACGCAGCCTACACGGGCGGAACCAGAGAGGGTGAGTGGGGGGTCGTTGTTGATGTGGCCTGGAGGGGTATTTGAGTTGTCAAAGAATGAAAGTGAGTTGTGGCACCTCACATCAATGTATTAGATAGCATTAGGATCAATTGATTCGCCCAGCGGAGGTCAATACACGCAAAACCCTGCGTAAATGCAAATAGGTGGCGTGGGGGAGGTCTGGAAATGGATTGAAGATATGAGACAGCGACCAAATACACATAACTTATTGAGGAGGTCTTATTGTGTGCTGAGAGTTTTTACCCGACAGCGTCCTTCTTAGTCGATCCTGTAGCTCCCTGAAATTGCCGTCAAAATCTTGCGAATTCAAATTTCGACATGGGGTTGCTTTTGTGTGGACGACGATCCGTTTAAGTCACAGCGTAGCGACTTAAACGGATCGTCTATCGATTAAAACCAACATAAGCTACCGAATATTGAATTTTATAAAGAGTTTCTTTTATTAAAAAATACATTTAAATACAGTTTTAATAAATAAAAATGATATTTAATATAGACTTTGTTATTAATATATACCTGGTACCTTTAGTCTCGGTTAAGGCGGATTAATTAAACTGACGATGACGGTTAGACTGTAAGTGTTTTCTGCACTTTGTGTACACCTTTTCAAAGTCTTATCGTCTGCTTAGTTAATCGGTCTTAACCGAAAGTAAAAGTACCGGCCCTTATTATGTAATTTTACCTAAAATTGAACTTTCCAAAAAAATTTTCCACTAATTGTGTGAATTTATTTCAAGACCATCCTGTACATAGCCATAAAAATCTAATAAACTCATTTGTATGTAAGCAGATATTTATAACGCGGATGTCTAGTATCCCGACTGAATGGAAAAACACTGTACTCACAACCTTAACCAGTAGTCCGTTTTTATTAGCATTCGTTAACTGACCTTTAAATGCCAATATTCGGGTCTTATTAACATTTAATTTTTTTTGTGGTAGGTCCTTTTGTCGAAGAAAAATTACTTGGACGCTTTGGGATTATTATATTTTTTGCATTCATCTCATTAGTCCGCGTTACTTAACTTTTATTAATGAATTTGACTCAATTTAAATAAAGGCAGGTGTTCAATCGTTCATATTTCAGCTATAGAGGGTTTTTATTACTTTTACATTTAGTTTTAACATATGCGACGGTGGGAATAGAAAGTATGTTAAGCTTTAATATTATTTTCTCTGACATATTATAGAAGTCTATAATTTTTTAAGAACATGAGAAAGATTATTGTATAGAACTACAAGTGGCACTAGATACAA
The DNA here is from genome assembly GCA_029963805.1 of Aromia moschata. Taxonomy (NCBI): domain Eukaryota; kingdom Metazoa; phylum Arthropoda; class Insecta; order Coleoptera; family Cerambycidae; genus Aromia; species Aromia moschata. The sequence goes on from JAPWTK010000017.1 coordinate 4,138,500, forward strand.
GTGCTAGAGCACCATTAGTGTCATTTTATTGTCTGAAATTTTTGTATAAAAAAATTAACCACACCAAACATTATGTTGGCTATTCTAATTAATTGTGAATGAGTAATGACATCTGCTTCTGCATGTTTCTGCATTCCTTGTATTTATTTATTAGTTAATTAATATGTATTTACGTGCATTTCACTAGAGATATACTAAAGCAGTATCTACGAAATCATTAACTAATTGCATACTTACTTGCATACAAAACAATGCATACAAAATTAAACAATGCATACAAGTAGCACTACACGAGTGGTATTCGCCGATTTTCCTACAATTTTCTAAAAACTTTCATTACATATGTAAAGTTTAAACAATTTTCAGCTGCCGTTTTGATTTTTGTTCATAACCTTGTAACTTAAAGACTTGGGGTATTCAACCATGTACAACCAAAAAAAAAAAAAAATCGTCGTTTTTCGGGTCTGTAAGATTTTCAGCAGCAATTTAATAAACGAGACCATCGCATCTTTCGGTTTTTTGGGTTGCTAAATCTGAATTCAGGATACGTTTGGCCCAATCAAGTCTCGGTCAAGATCATTTCAAGGGCAAACGTTTGAAAAAGAGTTCCAAACATAGTAAACCACCACATCTACGCATTCAGGGTCGCTGACTACAAATCCGAGGTCAGATTCACGTAATTCAAGATAGTGGATCCAATATAGTCCATATTTAATGATCTCGAAGATACTTATTTAGTATACCTATATCTAGTGAAATGTACGTAAATGCATTATTTAACTAATAAATAAATACAAGGAATGCAGACCTTTTTCAGCCACTGTATGTATTTAATATAAAATTTAACAGTAAAAGTCCGTAGTGAGATATATTTTTCATTTCTTTGTTTACAAACCAAGGTAAGAAGAACAAAGAAAAATGTTTACAAATAATTATTGTGTGACTAATTGAAACAAGAAAATTATTATTTTATAATTTGTTCATACGCGTATTCGAATCATGCGTGCATGCTCAGTGTTATAATTTCCAAAAAAAAAAAGATATATACAGTAATACATACAATTAACAATCCTTGGTCGGAAAATCCTGGCGTTTTTCATGGTCCAATATTTAAAATTTAGAGGTACATAACTTATAGGTCCAATACAATATAATTTCAGAAATATTATCAAACAGTATAAATAATATCTTGTATTGTTTGATAGTTACATCATAATCATAACATAGTATAAAACAAAGTCGCTTCCCGCTGTCTGTCCCTATCTATCTATCTATCTACTACCTATGTATGCTTAGATCTTTAAAACTACGCAACGGATTTTGATGCGGTTTTTTTTAATAGATAGAGTGATTCAAGAGGAAGGTTTATATATATAATACATGCATAATATAGTAGATAAACACTGATAATTTTAGGAGGTTTCTAATGTGATGTCGTAAATAAACACATTTTTTTGCGCTTACATTGCAAACGCTGGCTGAACCCTACGAGATAGATCAAAATAATGTACTACAGTATTGTACACCTTAAAAAGGTCTATAAAAAAGTCCGCGATGGTATATGTCTATCTCTTAGGGATAACCCACAATAACCATTTTTTATATTTCCGTGCGAAGCCGGGGCGGGTCGCTAGTAATCTGGTACAAAATCAGTTTAGAAAAATTCTCAAACAATACAAGGAATATCATAAAGACTGTAAAGAATATTTAATAAACAATTGCTTAAGACTATAAGGGTTAACAATACTACCGATTGTTTAAGGGGGTAAATACAATTAGACGGGCTAAAATTACGCATTAAAAAACTTTTTTTTACCAAGAAGGTTTTATTTAATCATTACAAACCTGTGTATATTTGTTAAGATAAGGATGAAGAATTAAAAAAAAATATTTTTCAAAACAAAATGGCGGCTGCACGCTGGTGCAAAGTGGACCTATAAAAAAATGGCAACCACTCTGGACGTCGTACTTTTCATCTTTAACAGTCCAAGAAATAAAATTTATGTTTTTATAAATATATGTTTTTATAAAATTAAAGTTTTTCGAGAAAATCGGTGATTTTCCGTATTTTTTCAGACACTTGCATTAATAATTAAATTTTGCAACATAAAATTCCAAAACATTTAGGTTTACAGACAAGCTAAGAGTATAAAAAAGGAAACCCTGAAAGTTTAATCCAAATCGTCAAAGTAGTTTTTGAGTAATCGTGGTTGCCAATTTTGAAAACGTTGTTGTGAGTAAAATTCGTTTAAAGTTTTGAATACCGAATGAAATGGTACTTGCGACTCAGTCAGCGATTCCAGGGCATACAAAAGGCCTTCAATCTCTTCGTGCAGGCTGTTATTCATCTGTTGTAGGTCTTTGTGAGCAAGATACAATAGATAAAACTTTCACTAGAGCCGACCGCTCTCGTATACCTGCTGCGCGCTGAAAAAGGCGTTCTTGAAAAATTACGAAAAAAAAAAATATAAGTAGTTCGAATTTCGTTCTGAAACTTTCACGAGCGTATTCTACGGGAAATTTCCTAATTTTTAAGAGAAAAAAAAACATTTTTTTGACCACATAATCATATGTTACCCTCTTAATGTAACAATTTGAACTTAAACCAAAATAGTATTCATTTATGTTTTGAGCTCAGTGCTGTCTTCTTTGTTTTATTTCTAAATTAGTTATACTAATATAAGTACATACTTAAAATGTATATTAATATAGAATAAAAGTGCCATTACACCACTTTTTCGGCGAAAATAACACAGTTAATGGGTATGAATTAAAAACCGGAGGAATTCCAGGTGAAGTAAAGGTCGCGGCTATTCTTAAAAACAGTAATTTGGTAAGGTTGTTACTTCTGGAACAAATTGTGAAACGACGCAAAAGCACCAAGAAAATTTCCTAACGCTGCTTATGGCACACATGGGTGTAGTACAAAATAATAAGAACACGGAAATAATTCACATAAAAAATACGTGTATGGTTATGTACACCATATCATCAGAGTTCAGTTTCAGAAGTCCAAAATGATACGAAAATAGATCAGTTTTGAGAATCTCACCCTCTACATTTTTTTTACAAGTATATGTATGTAGAATGAAATTTGACATTTTTAGATACCTAGTCGGATGGAGACATAGCTCGGATTTAGAAACCTAGTCGATGGTGCCATAGTGATCATAACCATGGGGTTATGATCACTATGGCACTATCGACGTATATTGTAAACACATGTACTCTGGTGACCCAAAAAAAACTGAACAGACCTCGGGGAGTCTTGCTTCATGTGAGTCAATAGCCAGGCGGTCTTTGTCGTAGAAGTTTGTACAGGTTTATATTGGCACTTCTCGCAAACGTAGTCACGCTTGTCTTGCGAAATTGTGAGGTCTAATCGCGGTCCAATGTTTCACGTGTCTCATGTTCAAATCAATGGTCAAAATCTGATGACAAGAACTCCTGTAGCTTCTAACTCGCACCTGCAGGTTGCTCGCAACCTCATGGACTGCGTATCGCCAATCCGCGTTTGTTTTTTTTTGTCAAATTTTTTCAACACTCTGATTCTCTACAGTAATGAGGGGCAATACTCCGACACATCTGTCTTTCTTGAGCCCTGCAATCTGGAATCTCGAACTAATGAAGTATGACTCAGAGTCACAGCACTTAAACCCCATTGAGCACCTTGTGCATCCTCCCTGAAGTATCCGCTTGAGCTGTGACTGCAACCACCCAATTATTTCCAAAAAGGTGGTGATTTCACTCTCACTATAGCCATGGATCACAAAGTAAATTCTCAATTCGCCTTGTCTTCCTGTTCACGCCTTCTCTAAACAGGTGTCTCCCTTCGCCTTATATTGTATAAATGTTTTCGTAGCTGTCAGCTACGGAAACATTTGTCTTGTAACAACCTCGTAACAAATATGTCTAATTTGTTACAAGGCGTAAATTTTTCCTTGTCATAGCAGGATATGTATTTGCGACGTTCTCGCTGGAATATTGTATAAATTTCCTAGCAAATCGACAGCTGGTTATTTCATCCCACACCTTCTTGAATTTCTCGTGGGAGTTTCCTTTGAATATTTTTGTATCATTGTTGCAAACAGCAAAGTGCTATTGGGAGCTACTCTAAAGATACTTAGACTTGCCGCCCTTCGAACTAATTTGTTATCTTCTTTATTGACTTTACAATATATGTGACTTTTCACTCAACTCACAATTGATGGCATTCGCATACTGATTTCTTAGGTCCTAAGTCACATCTTTTTTCTTTGTACGTTTACAGTTTAACCCACCATGTTTATCTCACCTTTGTAAGTTTCCTTGACCAAGGTGTAGACTGTAGCTGCTGAGTGTTTCACCAGTGGAAAGATAACGATAAGAAAAAAACAATTATTGGTGGCACTTTGAGGTCCTGATGCCTAAATTGAACGACCTTCCAGTAGCTGTCTGGCGACACTTCAACTATTATTTGTGCCAACAGATGTAGAAGATTAGACATGGGAACACCTTCTACATCTATGTGATATAATTGTTTTTCAAATTTAAATTGTTTTGTCATATTTACTTGTTCTGAAAGGTCAACTAATTAAAAAGACGATAGTATCTGTTCTTTTCTTATCTGAACTGTTATTATTTATTATACGTCCAAACTGTAATAGTGGTAACAATAATAGTACTGTGACCTCTAGCAGAAAAATAGTTGAAGTATCACTAACTAAAGTCGGATCATGGGCACTCAAGCTCAAATATGAGTTTGTTAAATTAGACAAATGTCCTTTTGTGTTATTCATCGTGCTTTTTTTAAATCCGCTTTTGGAGACCCCTTTGAAATAGTCACGCGTTACGCCAGTGGCGAACAACGAAATGACGATCACCTAAAAGTGCAGAAACCGTACAAGTATCCCATATGACTCGGAGCAAGTACATTCGAGAGTAATTATCCGTTGTTTCAATGCTACAGAACTAGAAAGCGTGCTTCCCCCCGTTGACAATCCCGTAAAATAAGTTGTCACCGTTGGAATTGTGTTTAATACGGCCGCCGGCGCGTTAAAGGGACTGAGGACGGGAGCATAATTTCTATTATCGTAATAATTAACTTGAGTCTGAGACGTTCCGTATATAAGATATAAGTTATCGCTACGAAGAATTATTGTGAAACGCGAAGGATGTTTTTCGCTGAAATTAACTCGATTGGTCACGCAGTTTTGCGCTTTTGTCGCAAAAAAGGGTCGTATACCGGGTGTCCCGAATTAAATTAAAGAGTTCATAGCTCTCTTGACAAAATTTGGGTTTTTAAATAGGATTGCTGTCCTGTTTATTGACCGATGTCAGATTCTAAAAAACGATTGAACAGGGAAATAGAAACTGGACGCAAACATAGCTGTATTGTTCGATTCAACTATAATATAATATCGAGCCATGCAAAAAAAACATCATCAAAGTTGGCTGAATAATAAAAGACCTATTTCTATTCTATCTTAAATTTATAACCTTATTTATTTGTCAACACTCTCACCTTATAAGACAGCCATTATTTATTTGACAATTGTGACAGTAACTTGTCAAAAGTTTGTGCGATAGTCAAAAAAAGTGGCAAAAATGGTGCCAACAACCTTACACATTCACATAGCGCCATAGTGTTCGTATGATATGGAAAAAATATTTATTATTCAGATATTTTTTTAGATGATTAGGTGTGTCTGCACGTCCTAGTACTTAAACTGTATTTTCAACGTCAATCAACGTCTTTCAACGTCAATCACGAAAAATATTGTAAGATATCAAGAATATGTATTTGAAAAGTGCTTTCGAGAAGAATTTCAGAATTTTTGATTTGACCATATTCAGAATTTTAAAGTGAAATTTACGTGGGGTCACTTTGATCAAAAGATAATACAAAAAAACTGTCAATGTGCTGATTTACGTGTTATTGCTACTGCAGAAAATTGATAGGAACTTTCACTGGGACACAGGTTTTTTATGCGGTTCCGTTGTTATAATATAATAATTGGCATGAATTTTGAAATAAAATATAAACCGTGTTCTAACAATTATAGATAATTTTGTACACGTTATTTTTTATTCCTTATTTAAGTGGAAGTAGAGAAAGGCAATTTTTTTTTCTATGTAGCTTACATTCGTGCAGATTCTCTCTCAAAAATAATGTGTTACTTTCATCCTGTCACGTCAGTGCCAAACACTAATTAATAAATATAATTGCTGAATTATAATGATGGGAAATCCGTATTTATCTAAATTTGACCGATTTCCCTGAAACTGTGACATGCGTGAAAAAAATATCTAAGAATCATACCTTTCATGTTCACCTGTCCTAAATATCTTCTGTAAGTATTAAAACAATACAAAAATGGCTAAAACAAAGAATAAAGAAGAAAGTATTATTTTGTTCGTCTCAATAAAATAATTCATATTATTTTAATTCCTTCAAAAAACATCGATAAATAATACAGAAAAATTGCGTGCATGAACCGTCATTGTCTTATGCTATCTAGCAACTTTCAATTTCTGAACAATACATTTAAATATCAATAGTTATTTTCACCCTCTATTCCATTTTCGAAATTTGAAATCAAAATTTTAAAGGGCTAACGCATAAATATTTTTGGAAATTTTGTTTACTCGTACAGTACTTCCCCTCCACAGGACAGTATTGGATAAAGAAATAAAATAGATTACTTAGAACGTATTGAAATGTAGTTATATTAAATAATTGTTTATTGTATACCATGTGTGAAGTAAATTTTGCTTCCGAAATGTGAAGAGAGTTCGTTAAAAAGTCAGACAGACGCAGACGGTGATGTTACACAAATCAGAGTGAACTATCAACACTCCAGTCCTTGATTTCCGCGGTACAGAGGCTCGATTCTCATTGAAACAGGGAGGATACAAATTCGCCAACAAATAAGAATCGCCCCACCACGTAATCACTGACCCATCCGCTGACCCATCCGCTGACCCATCCTTCCCTTTTCATTGAATGGTTATTAATTTAATAACGCACACTGTATAGTACACTACTGAGTACTATACAGTGTGCATTATAATAAATTGTGTGTACTACTACACACAATGTATTACATATAATCCTATACGCGGTAGTGAAATAGCAATTTGAAATTAAAGGTGGCAGAAATTTTTTTTCATGCGATTTATTAATTTTTGATTGTGCCTACTGAGGTATTTGTTTATGGGACAGTAGGGTGTGGAAGACCGATTGAAAAAACTTTCACAACAGTAACGTATTGGGCCCTACACGCCGAAAAGAAATCCATACAACTTTAAAATACGGCTCAAATTTGGCACATTGTGTTTAATACAAATAAGGAGTTATCTAATATTGCCATTTTTTACACAGAACTAAGATGTCGATTGCACTTTCTCTCCACCGCGATTTGTGATTTATCTGTGATAAATGAATTTTATTTAAAAAAAATCCATTAACAAACTTTAAAATACGACTCAAATTGGGCACATTGTATTTAATACAAATAAGGGGTTATCTAATATTGCTATTTTTTACATGGAACTAAGATGTCGACTGCACTTTCTCTCCACCGCGATTTGTGATTTGTATTAATAAAAATGTCGATCACGTTTTTAAATCAAAATAATTAATGTTGATGTGCTTCCGATATTCACGTTTTAGAGTCAGAACTACTTTCAAACGTAGTTATTTATGGTTGCGGATTTGGATCTGGTAAATGGAATAATTCAGAAAATTTATTTCTGGGCGTTTATAGGCAAGTTTCAGCTAATTAATTTGATTTCTGATTCATACGCATCGCCGTAACCAAAGGGGCCGTGGTGGGCAACATAACCCTTAGAATACTGGATGTTCAAACTCAGACGTACAAAAATAAGCGTAACAGCTATAGAATTATTGAGTTTAATAGACTAAAGGCATTAGATCACATGTACTTACCTACCTATCAAGTTTATGCGCAAACTTTGAAAGCCTTTGGGAGCGACATACTATTTTTTTTGTTCGTAATATTAGCTAGAGCCCGGCGCAATGGTCGGCAACACAGGATCGGCCTCATAATAAGCATTTAACGAGTAATAAAAGCAGCTAAACTGTTACAATAGTTCATGCAGTACTTACCCTCTTACTAGCTAGAACCTTACAAACTGGGATGAGGCGAAAAAAATATTTTTACATTGCGAAAATGATCTTTCCACATCTGCCAATGTAATATTCACGTAAGTCTTCGAATGCACGTAATGGCTCTGAAGATGTACCGTCACAAAGGACTCCGCGCAAATCTTATGGAAATCAGTCCCCGGTGGATCTTGCTCAAATTTTGGGAATAAACTCTCCAGGGCATCCTGATCAAAAGTCCTCATAGGCACGGAACCCTAAAACCCCCCAACCTCCCCAAATTCACCCCCAAAAGTCAGGGGATGCATTCGACTCACTGCACCATTCCACAAAAAAAAGTATTAGACCCACACATGCGATATATGGTTTCCGATGTACTTCAGTCATCTTCAGTCTTCAACTGATCGCTGAAGAATCTTCAGAAAACTGATGAAAGAAGACCATGGGTCTTCAGCGTTTTCCTAAAAACTGAAGAATTTTATATCAACTGTAAATGCGCATTCATATCGAGAATGTTACCAATTTTCAGCATTACCCAGGACCAACGGCGAAGACGTAATGAGTTTCTGGTCCCATGTGTGTGGTGTGTTTTATGTTTTGTGTTGAATTTGTATGGTATGGGGTGCCGTTTAGTGTGGTGTGTTTGTTTGTTTTGTATTTGCATGTGTGTGGTATGTGTGCGTACGTTTGTGTCTGATGACTCATATATAAATGAATACGAAAATGAATTATTGGTTATACTTTTACCGTGTTATTAAACGCATCAAGTACCTGGACTACATCTATGAGCTTGATGAAACATGATTGAATGTACTGTTGATGGAAACCTCTTTTGTATCAAAGATTGTAGATGGTAAATAACGCCGATGATGTTTTTTCAAAAGATGTTGCCAATGAAGATCACCGGATTAACTCGCGCCACCAACCGTCCAAAAAAGACTATAAAAGAAGAAGTTGTAAATGTGGCACCGGATAGTAACTTACTCCGGAATTATACAAAAAAAAAAACTATTAGAAAAGTCACTAATAAACGGTAGTGGAATAATTAGCCTCCTATCCTAGTAAGGACTGTTAGAGAAGAAGTCGCGATTCTGAAGAACCGGATAATAACTATACTGAAAAGGACTACTAAGGAAAAAGTCGAAAAAAGTTGAAGACTGAAGATGACTGAAGTACACCGGAACAATATATCGCATGTGTGGGTCTAATACTTTTTTTTTGTGGAATGGTGTAGTGAATCGAATGCATCCCCTGACCTTTGGGGGTGATTTGGAGGGTGGGGGGTTTTAGGTTTCCGTGCCCATGAGGACTTTTGATAGATGCTCTGAAATTTTTCAAAATGAGGAGCGGTTCCAAATTGGGTCCTTTGTTTCATTAAAACTTTCTTTCTGTAGTAACTTGTGAGCTTTTTTTTCATTATAGGTAATCGTCCTTTTGCAGTGAGGTCCACTAAAGGAAATTTGTTTTCTATGGCTCATATAATTGTTTATAGTATTTCAAAATGTTTTTAAATCTTAACAGATATGTTTGGAATTTTGTCTGACTTTCCTTAATGCGGAGATATATTTAGATAATAAACTTATATTTGGCATAATAATAAGCTGCCTACAACCATGTTCCCCAGCGTGTAAGAATCAGCTGTGGTGGTTCCGGGAATATTGAGACACCTGCTGTGGAATTCACGAAGACGTTTCGGAGATTTCAGAAACACTGTTTTAGTACTTGTTATTAGTGTGTCTACCTCTGGATAACATTATCTAATAGTTTCGGCCACAAGATGTAATGCATGCAACTTACATGTAACATGTATCATGTTACATCCGTGTTCTTGAAGAGAACGGCCCACCACAGGCATTGTCGCGGCACCATCGCTACCATCAGTCATAAACCTTAACACTTGACTTCTGGACAATTCAAATTTATGTAATATCTCGAGCACCATCCGCTTAAGTGTTTCGCCAGTACACTCAGTTAGTCTCTTACTTGCTAATAACAGTGAACATGTCGGTTTAAGAGAGTCCAGTATACGTACTGTAATATTTACAATGGATGGTTATTTCATCAATACACAACCATGGCCGCGCATTTTTTAATACACATTTTACTTTATTTATAACATCTTCCCATGCAGTTGGTAGTATATGTTTACGTATCGTTCTGCCGTTTGGTAACAGCATCTAGGGACAGCATTTTTTCCAAAAACCCCAAAAAGTTTTTTTCCCCACCCAACCACACACCAATCCTAAAATTAACCCCCACCCAAACCAAAACCAAACCTTTCTTTTTCCCCCCCCCCCCCCCCCCCTTTTTTTTCCTTCCCCCCCCCCTTTCCCCCCCTTTTTTTCCCCCCCCCCCCCCCCCCCCCCCCCCCCCCCCCCCCCCCCTCCCCCCCCCCCCCCCCCCCCCCCCCATTTATTTATAACCCCCCCTAATTTTTTTTTTTTTTTTTTTTGTTGGTGGTTTTTTTTTTTTTTTTCCCCCCCCCTCTCCCCCTTTTTTTATTTACCCCCCCCCCTCTCCTCTTTCTTTTTTTTTTTTTTCCGTTTAGGTAGTCGTGTAAAAATATAGCGTGTAACGTATCTACTCCACGGTTCTGGGTGAACTAAATTGCAAGTAGGCGATGTGCGATCTGCTGTACACGTTCGGAACGCATAGGTAACCACTGCCGACGGCCGGTTCTGTCTAGTCGATTGGTGGCTCTTATAATAACCCTATACCGGGTTACTTCGTTTTGCTCCAATTTAAAAGCTTGAAATTTAATCACAATTCGTTTTCGTTAAAGTTAAAAGTTCGTAGTTCGATGTGGTGAAAATTCCACAGAGCCAATGTCATTTTTTTCGGTGAAAGATTTAAGTTGTATACTTCTTTCTAAAATCTCAGTAGTTATGTGAAGTCGTTAAACATGAGAATGTGGAGTTCCGAGAAACCAGACGATTTTTTAGATCATTTCATGTGAACATTACGCTTTCCCCATTTTAAACGTTCAAGACCAGAATCAATTTAGAATCCAAATAAAATCATTATTTTGGATAACTATTCTTCCTCAAAAATAAGTGTTAAAAGCACACTGTGAAAATCTCATCGAGAATTGTCCCTCTATGTATATAAAAATTTTACATTCTTTTTTAATTGTGGAATGCAAAAATTCAAGGCTAATTAAAGAACAAGCAAATATACAATACGTCTTTATAATGCCACCGTGTGATATATAGAGCAAAAAATAATTCTTGTTATTTAAATAAAAGGTGCAGTTTATTAATTATTTATAAATGGAACGACTTATAGTGCTTACGGTAGTAGAAAATAAACATATCGTCACTCCGGAAGAAAAGTGACATAACTCCAAAAAGGCTATTTTCTGTAAATTGCGTTTAAAAATTACCCGCGTTTAAAAATTCATACTGATTATTATTATTTGTAATTACACTAGGTACTGTTAATTTTTTGAGAGCAAATGGTTATTACCAAATTATTTTGAGTACATCCTTAAATTTTAAAATGACAGACACATTTCAACTGAAGTTGTGATATTATTGTAGTTCCACAGTTCCAATTTTGGTAGGGGAAAAGCGAGACATCTGTACTTTGACGTCAAACTTGAAGCGTTTAAGTTATAACATTTTTTTTATGAAAACTTTAGGGTGTTTGTAACCTTTTTTCAAATTGTAACTCGAAAAGTGTATTTTTTGAGGTATGTCATTGTTCTTCCAGGGTGGCGATATATCCTGTGTGTGTATTTTTTCAACTGCCTAAAGGAAACCATAAGTTAATTTCTTTTAGAGTTAACTTTACTTCGTCACTTCGTTGACATTTTGTAAAAGACCACTAAATCAAACATGTAAATGTTTAGATCTTTTATCTTTTCTTATATAAATACAACTAAGAATTACTTTTTAGAAATATGTGTCTGCAGTAAAAACGAACCCACTTCCAGCAATTTGTCATAAACGGTAAAGAAGTTTTATTAAACACTAACAAAAATTTGGATATTTTTGTGATGATCTTTAGTTGCACCCATTTCTCTCAAAACAAATAGACCATAGTTTGTATTTTTGTTATGTACAAGTTTGATACTGTACGATATATTTCAATAGTTCTGAAGGGATATATTCGTGTTTATCCAACCACAATAATTATTGCAAACGCATTACAGTCATTATTATTAACCAATATATAATATACGACCGATCGTTATCGAAATTACATGCATCTGTTTTCTGCACCTTACGTAACCTATACAGTGTAACCCAATGAATAATTCACTGCAACAAAAATCGTAATATTCACCATGCGTTTCACTGATGAAATACCAATAAAGCATCTGATGACAATGATGAAACGAAACTGATAGAATCGATGCAGATATTACTTATTATGGTGTATATAACTTTCGACATATGTATAATATATCAACACATGTTATTCACTAGCTCTCATATTATATCGGAATTTCTTTTTTGTTTCCATGCGATAACTCAACTCGAGAATTTTTGTCATAAAAAAATAAAATTCGAAAAAAAGTTTTTGAATTCGAAAATATATTTTTGTTGTAACCTAATAGTTGAAAGTGAATAATGCATTTTAGTCGTAAATTAATGTTTTCTGTTCCTTTATATATTAATATTACAAAGGTCCTTGATGTATTTTGTAATTTTGATGATACTGTTTTAATGTTTATGTGTTTGAAATTAAAAGTTTCATTTATATGGTTGCTAAAGGTTTCTGAAACCAGTGATACAGTTTTCTCATTTAACCTTTTACCTTCGTCTAATCACAATTAATGTTTCCATTTGGTTTTAAATCTTAATTTTTCTCAGATTACCAGATACACTAGGCGTAGAAATTAAGGGATATAAAAAAATTGAGTGAAGTGAAGAGATTTTCAAACAACTGTATCTTGGTGAAAAATGGTCTTAGGGATAAGAAAAAAAAGAAAATTGAAGTTCCAGGTCTCTTGTTTATGGATCTTGAGTTTAAAATCTTTTAGCATCAGCAGTTTTTGAGTAGTCAAATGAAAACTTTTTTTTATAAAATTCTGCTTGTCTTTTAATAGGTCCACGGATCTCAATACTTTTTTTCGATATGTACATCGTACATGTCTGTTAGATTATTTAATTCTCTTTAATTTGACCTACTCTCGAGTCCTGTACGATGATTTTTCGCTGAGTTATCGCCATTCATAGCAAAAATGTCATTGTTGACTTTGATAATCAATTACTTGATAAATAAAACGACAGAAATCATTTTTGAAAACTGCAAAGTATTCCTTATTAGTATTGATTGTTTTTTTTATAAAAAAATTTTTTTTTCGAAACGAGATTGTGATTGAAAAGAGTTGATTCAAATAAAATTGTTTTGTTTAAAACAGTTCTCTTTTAGTTTTTTTTACAAGAATTTTACTTTTTTTGATAATGCAAATATGGATTATTGCTAAAACAAACTATAGCTTAAAAAATGAAAAAAATACTTCTAAAATTAAATCCAGGGTGTATTTGGGGAAAGCTAATAACAGTTAGTGGAGTTCCGACAATTGGGAACCAGGGTGGTTCGGACATCAATAAAAAAACATTGGGGTGTAGATGTTTTACAAAAATAATTTATTTTAACTTCAATGTGACAAAAAAAGAAATCGTAGAAGTGCCAGCACCTAGAGAGGCGAGGTTCGTTAACCGGATCATAACAGGCAATATTCCATATATTTAATTTAAAATATCCCTAAATACAATTTGTTACTCTTTCTAAAACAATTTCGTTTCGAATTTTTTTTTTTTTGAAAAAAACCAATCACCACTACTTATAAAGGATACTTTGCAGTGTTCAAAATCCTACGTAAATTTTCTCTGCGTTCATTATTTCCCGAGTAATTGCTTATCAAAATGAACAATTTACATTTTTGCTTTGAACGGCGATAACTCAGCCAAAAAATCATTGCATAGGGCTCAATAACAGGTCAAATTAAATAGAATTAAATTATCTAAAAGACCTTCATGATGAACATATCGAAAAAAAAATTGGAATTGAGGCTTGTGCACCTTTTAAAAGACAAGCAAAAATTTCGGAACAAATTTTTTCGATGGTTTTCTTATGATTACCTACTCAAAAACTGCTAACGCAAAAATAATTAATCTCAATATCCAAAACTAGAAACTTTCAATTTCCTTTTTTTCCCTACGACCATCCTCAAGTTACAGCTCTTTGAAAATCATCTAGAAATTTGGGATTTTTTTATTCCTTTAATTTTGCGCCTAGTGTATATTGACATCCTACACATTCTAATATTCTCTTAGTTTACCTATATACACAATAGGATAATTGTAATAATTAGTATCACTGTAATGCCCATTTATTTCTATTAATAATATTGTTTTTAAATAAATTATATTCATCCATACAATAATTAGAATTTTAAATGTTTGCGGTAGGTGAGACAAGAGTTCCTTTGAATATTGTAAAATATGGAGTTGAACTGTACATATAAACGAGTTTTTAAATTACCCTTACTTGAATATCCGTAAATAATTATACGTAATATTAATAATTACATTGCATAATGCGGTACTAAACAGCCGATACGAGTGTTAACCACATATTAGATTAGAAAAATTATTGACAAAAATGCATTAATTGGGGAATTCTACATCTAAATTAAACATATCAAGTTTAATAAAGGCAGAAAATCATGATAGATTATATCAGTTTTCAGAAATTGAATAATTGTCAAATGCATTAACATGTGCAGGATGAATTTGTGGGAATTCCCATCCCTACCTTTCCATTATTTGTAGAACTACGAAAAACTTATTTTATGTTGGTGTCTTACTTCTTTTCAAATTTCAAAATATTACATATACATAAATAATATCTGTATTCCAAGAATGTTGAATCTTTTAAATGGTGAAACCAGAAATCTAAACATCTAAAGATATAAAGCGCTACATTGCAAATAACATTAAATTAAGTAACAATCATTTCTTAGTATGCATGTGAAAGTCCTTCTTAGGGAGGTAAACGTTTTTAGAGGTAAATGTTTCATAATGCAGATTCGGTATTATTGTATAAAATTGTTACGATACTTAAATATTTTCTTAATTTCACACGCAGAATCACAAACCTTTCTAGATATATAAGTATTAACTGTAGTGCACAAAGAAAACCTCGTTATTGTCCATTTTTTTTAACTGCTTATTGTGCGAATCTGCCATATATTATTTGTCTATTTAAATTATATTTAATTTATGTATGTCTGTCTTCCCCCCCCCCACCGCGAGCGCCCAAACCCCCCCCCCCCTCTCCCCCCCCCCCCCCGCCGCGGCCCCTGGGCCCCCAACCCCCCCCCCCCCCCCCCCCATTTTTCCTTTTTTTCCCCCCCTTTCCCCCCCCCCCCCCCCCCCCCCCCCCCCCCCCCCTCCCCCCCCATTCACCCCCCCCCCCCTTCTCCCTTTTTCCCCCCCCCCCCCCCTTTCCCCCCCCCCCCCCCCTTTTTCCTCCCCCCCCCCTCTTTCCCCCCCCCCCCCCTCCCCCCCCCCCCCCCCCCCCCCCCCCCCCCCCCCCCCCCCCCCCCCCCCCCCTTTTTCCCCCCCCCCCCTCCCCCCTTCCCCCCCCCCTCCCCCTTCCCCCCCCCCCCCCCCCCCCCCCCCCCCCCCTCCCCCCCCCCCCCCCCCCCCCCCCCCCCCCCCCCCCCCCCCCCCCCCCCCCCCCCCCCTTTCCTCCCCCCCCCCCCCCCCCCCCCCCACACCCCCCCCCCCCCCCCCCCCCCCCCCCCCCCCTCTTTCCCCCCCCCCCCCCCCCCCCCCCTTTTTTCCCCCCCCCCCCCCCCCCCCCTCCCCCCCCTTTTTTCCTTTTTTCCCCCCCCCCTCCCCTCCCTTTCCCCCCCCCCCCCCCCCCCCCCCCCTCTCCTCTTTCCCCCCCCCCCCCCCCCCCCCCTTCCCCTCCCCCCCCCCCCCCCCCCCCCTTCCCCCCCCCCTCCCCCCCCCTCCCCCCCCCCCTTCCCTCCCCTCTCTCTTTCTCCCCTTCCCTTTTCTCTCTCCCCCCAAGTCCCACAGCCCGGCTCCCCCCCTTTCTCATGTACACAAACTCCAAATGTATCATTTATATGTTATCTCTATTTGTTAATACTTTTGACAAAATAATTATTCAACAAACAATTCGAGGAATAACCGAAATATCCAAGAAAGTTTTTCTTCTTCGGAACCAGCTTTCGATATCAAGTGGCCTTGTGACTGGCGTGTCTCGTGACCTACCTTTGCACTCCTTTGCAGTGTTGCAGTTTGCAGCGAACAAAGCCCCTAAATTATTTTGCTTTTTAAATGTCACTAAATCATATTTACGATGCAGTTTAACCGACGGTGAGTGGCGTCTCGGGAAAATAAATCGATCAGCGCAAAAATTATGCGATTTTTTTTTAATATTTTTATGGGTGTAGTAAATCTCAAATTACACAGGGCCACAAAATGAAATCGTCACGTAGATCACGGATCCGGTATCCATATGACCCCGGCACGTCTAGATCAAGGACAAATGAAGGTCAAATTCCGTTATTCAAATTATATAATTTTTTCGACCCCGGATTCTGAAACAGCGGGAAATTTTACGTCCGGATACGCTTTGACCCGTTGGTTGAAGTGACATCTGGAAGTCAAATCTTCGCCCTACTTTTTTTATATATGCAATACTGTGATTTTTGCAAAATTGTTATTTTACTTAAATATAGAACTATTGTAAGATCTCACAGACGAAATGTTGGGATGAAATAAAAATTCAAATTACCATAACTTTTACAGATCTCAAAATGTCAAGAAAATCACAAGTATAAAAAAAATTGGATTTACTGGCTGATTAAAAAAATATTTCGCAAATATTTTGCAAGCAGTTTCCAAGATCTGCCCGGAGACAGCCATTTTTGGAAAAAAAATTGGCAAGTTTTCCCTGAATATTTTTTGCCATTATAGCCTTCTACTTAGGTCTAGTAACCACCCCCTAAATTATGGTGTAGGTCCCATGCCTCCTTACGGAGATATAAGCATGTCAATTTCCACTAGCCACCACTGCCTGTGTTATTTTTTGAGTTAGCGTCTTAGAAAGTTGGTGTCTTATGGGAAAACTTATTTTATTAGATTTTTTATAGTCTAATTTCTGAATGTATTTATACATTATTTAAGGTTGTATGATTTAAGTATGTAATGATTAAAATACACTTATTTAAGTTTGACAAAAATATGGCAAAAATAAGAAAAAGCGTTTGCAAAATATTTTCCAGTTTCGATTTTTTTCAGTTTTCACGTATGAACACTGCACTCGATATATTCTTCATATTTATCTATAATAATAATTTGGTAATTGTTTGTCCATTAAGCTTTTGGGACACAAATAAATTAACGTCTAAAACTTTGGTAAAAAAGTGAGTTTTTAAAAGTTTGTACATTCTAAGAATTGCAACTTGTTGCAAAGCTATTTTCATTTTGAGTTTATTTGTTCTCTGAAAAAGTTGAATTATTTTCATACAAAGTCCATCCAAGTTTAACAATCCAAAGAACTGACATGATATCGCTAAAACTGAATAACATATTTTTGTGATTTATTTCAAATTGTTTCGGAAAAATTGAAAAAATCTAAATTTTGTAATATATTTTTATGAACTGGCACATATACATATGTATGTAGATGCCAAGGATTTCTCTTAATATCTTTCCGATATTTTTTCATAAAATATTTTCTTATATAAACCTTATTTGAATAAAGTAAGATACTTAAAATATGCACTACCTAATATATCCCGAAATTAGTTTATCCAAAACATCTAATAATAATAATTTCCCCATATCATTATGATGCCAACTTTCGTGGGCACACTATAATAATTTTTGACAACTATTTATAATGTGTAGCGTTTATAAATTGCATGGCTGTTAAAATACTATGGCTGACTTAAAATATGCCCTTAGTTTTTTAAGATAAAATATATTTTTTTAAAAGTAGACACTCTAGGTGCGATAACAGATAGTACTAGCATTATTAATAAAACATCTCTTTTCACGCAGGTACTGTATAAAACAAAACAAAAAAAAACAAAAACAAAAAAACAGGATCGGGCACAGCTAATTTAAATAATTTAAACGCACTGTTAAAATATTAACCGAATTAGTCAAATACATTTCATCACGAATTCAGAATGAAAAGAGGCATTTTCCAGGACACTGGCTTTCTAGGTCACTATAAAAAAAGAATGGGATGGAATGACAGCGTCAGAGAGAACTGTCACGGCGTGTTTCCGACAAAGGAACACCTGCAATGTGCCCAGCCAAGAGTAAATATCGATTTATTCGAACGCGATGTTATTTAATATGTTTCAAGAAAAAAATAATGTTAAGCAAGTACAATAAAAAATAGTCCTAGTTAAATACATGTGAAGTGCAGTTCACAATAAGTACATCTGAATCATGAACATGAACTTCGAAAATATCCTGAAAGAGGCCAATTTTTACTTTGAAATTTACATTTTTTAACATGAAATATATCCCCCACTTTCACCCTCTCTAAATTATGACAACACCCCCCAAAAATTTAAATTAGGAAAGGGGGTGATGCAATGTTCGTTCGAAAGGGTTCGAGTCTGTTTTCAACAGTATGTATTTTTAACTTTTGCGCATTACTAACCGAGAAAATTAATTTTTGAAAATGTTTTTAGATTTGATATGTTATTAATGTTTTCTAATCTCAGTGAAGATGTTTTTTTGTTAAATTGCACAGCCCCACAAAAAAAGGTCTTGATTTGGGGGACTAACCATGGTATTCCTATGTATTTTTTCGACGCTTAATTGGATTGCGGGGTCCAAAAAATCATTATACCCATTACATTTTTGTGTAGGGGCGAAATAATCCCTCAAAGGGGGGGTAAACTGACGAATGTCAGTATCTTAGGGGATAAGTGGGAATAGGCATGTTTTATCAAGCAAGGGCAAGTTAAAGACTTCCACGAAGGGGTTACCACCGTTCCGGAGGGGTTGATACACCCTTTGTAACCTCTGCTATCCCCTTTTCGATATATAACTGCGTTATGAAACTTCTAACTCGCATGCTAGCGATTTTAAGGGAGACATGGCAGGGCTGGAAGTTGTTGTATTGGGATCTTTCTGGGGTAACAACGAGGAACATTTCTTTCTCCGTATCTCCCGCCACCCCTGCATTCCTCATCTAGCAGGGGGATCACACTTTTCCTGTTCCCCCTTAAAATTGCTAGCATGCAAGCTAGCAACTTTAGTAACGCAATTACATATCGAAAAGGGGATAGCAGGGGTTGCAAAGGGTGTATTAACACCCCTGAAGGGCGATCACCCCTTCTCGGAAATCTTCAACTTGAGCAAAGAAACATACAAACGATAAAACATGTCCATTCACACTTGTCTTCTAAGATACTGACGTTCGTCAGTTTGAGGGATAATTTCGCCCCTACACAAAAATTTAATAGGTATTTAGATTTAGATTAATAGATTTAATCGGATTCAGCGTCGAAGAATACATTAGTAGACAGTCGAGGAATACTATAGTCAGTCCCCAAATCAAATTTTTTGTGGGCTGTGTTATTATTCTGGGAAAAAAAGTTAAAACGGATATCATGTAGATAATATAATAATAGGAAAGAGTCCTTTTAACGATCAATCACCATATAATCCATGTACAATTGAGCTCAAATACAATATAACATCCATAGAATGCAGTTTTGCCTGATACATGATTTTTGAATTTTATATTTATCTCTAGTACCTATGGGTTAGTTTTGATATTTAATTACCGTCTGGTAAAAAAGAAGAAAATACTACCATATTCTCAGTATACGAGGTTCAACTCATTGTCAGTTGAGTTCATGCTGTTCAAAACTCTTTATGATTTATACCTTTTAATTCCTCCCAGTTACTGGAATACATTTACAATTTTTTTTTTAAATATTCCGATCATAGTCATCATGAAGTAGAAAACTTTCATGTGTATAAATAAATCCATATTATGTAACCATTTGATTCCTTTAACAAGTATGTATAATAATTCTATTGGATAGTACATAGTTCTTTAAATACTAACCAACACCCTGTTTTTTTGACAAACGAATGATTCCTACTTTTAAACATGTTAAAATTTATTATTACCTTTAAAAAAATAAATTTTCTACGTCACTCTAATCTAAGTCATTCTAATAAGTCACAACATTTAATGAGTTCTTGAAACAATATTACAATGAAACGCGCTAGCGACAAAAACCAATGTCTCTTTTTTCAAATAATTGCGGGTACATGAGTATATGACACTGACGCAATTAAAATTATATGTGAGTGATCCGATTACCACATACCAAGTTAATGATAATGACCTGGATTTTTGATTATATGGTTTTTTACGTTATTTACAACTTTGCGTGAAAAAGAATTGTACTTGTACCTGTTAGCCAATAAATGCAATAATTAAGTAGGTGTCTACCGGTATTTCTTCATAATATGTACATTTTAGTAACTTTCTTTAAATAATATAACGAGCCATCCAAAAAAAAAACGTCATCAAAGTCGGCCGAGCAAAAAGAGACGTATTTCTGTTCTTAAATTTATAACCTTAATAGTTAATTAGCAAAGCTGTTACATTATATGATAGGTTACACGCAATGTTACATTCGCAAAACATTATACACAAATCGAACCACAATTTATTAAATAAATTACGAACCGGGTATATTTTTTTGATGGATATTCGAATCTAAATGTCTTTTACACTCTCGGTGATCAAGAAATATATATCGACGACTACAAGGAATACATCTAATATGTGATCCGTCTATTGTAAAATCCTTGTAATTTTCAATCATCTTTTTAAGTCTATTCACAAATGGTAATGACTGTGCCATTATTGCAAAAATCCACACAAAATCAGGTAATATGTAAATACAATACACGAGTTCACGAGTGACTAACTCGCGACAAAAAATTGTTTTCGACCGGGTTGACCGCCGCGGTCGACCAGGTTACACTGCCGTGCCGGCAGGTCGCTATCGAAATAGCTCGCTGTCTTACGGAGAAAGTGTATTACAGAGTCCTGGTTCCCGCGAAGCCTTCGTTCGGGATAACATTCTACGCACGGACAGTGGCGTGGATATAGAGGGGTAAGAAATATGCACTTTAAAAAATACGATTTATAGTACTTTAATTAGCATATAGTTGTATAGTGCTGGCTCTACGTGACAGCATACTTTTCCGGTCCGTAATAATTAGTTTTTTTTCTTTATTTTGGCTTCATTTACCCATGAGAGCTGTGTTAACACTAGTAATATAGGAATTTCGCCATACAATTTTTGTTGACAAACTGTTTCAAACATAAAATTTTTTAAGATAAATCACGCATCCTTTGAATGGAAACCATAATAGATTATGCTTTTAAATGAAACTGAAATATCTCTTATTTCAAATAAGCGACTTTGAACCGTACTTTTTAGGTATAGGGAATGTCTAAATACAGGAAACGAAATATACATAAACTTTGACATAGAAATGTACCATTTGGCGCATGAGACCCACTTCACTCTTTAGGTGATGACTATACACCTCTTACAGAAAGGATTTATAGTGAAAAAATCGTCAGCAAAGTTTGCGAAAAAAATTTCAAAAAAACCGCAGAACACCCTGGGATCTCAGTAACGCTCTGTGGAATGGTCATTTTAATTTTGATTTTATAGGAACATTTTGTTTCCCAAAATTAATTTTATAGGAACATTTTGTTTCCCAAAATTAAAATGGCCATAACTTTTTGAAAAAAAAAATTTTGTAACAATTCGAAAAACCTCTCCCTATATTTGTTTCTAGATTATGAAGTAAAATATACTGCAAATATTCCACAGAGCGTTACTGAGATCCCAAAGTGTTCTGCAGTTTTTTTTGAAAATTTTTTCGCAAAGTTTACTGACGGTTTTTTCACTATAAATCCTTTCTGTAAGAAGTGTATAGTCATCACCTAAAAAGTGAAGTGGGTCCCATGCGTCGTTTTCAAGGTATGGCTAACTGAAATATCACCAACCGCCACTGCAGTAGGGTAATTCTTACTCTATAGAATATAGTTCTTTTTAATATAAGCGACTTAATAGAGGACAAATTGTTAAGTTTGAGCATCTCTTTTAAACGCTCTGTACATTTCCTGTATATTATAGTTACGTATTTTTGTCTCATACTCGTAATTCAAATACTATCTATAAAAAATATATATAGCATACCATTTAAAATAACGAAGTAACTGTTTACGTTCGGTATACCCTGAAGTAACAAAACGTCGCCATTATTTCAGATGAGTAGAGCATCCCTGAAAACCTCCTGATGTAAAGTTTCAGATAAATATTAATTCTAGTTTCGTAGGCCAGTCGTCAAGAGGTACCTTGTAGGTATATTTTTTTATGTTGCCCACTTTACAGAGTATTTTCTTTCTAATTACAGAGAATATAATTTGTTATCAAAAAAAGTGGGGAATATTTAAACTGCCAACACTAAATTGTTTACTTAAAAAAGTCAATTTTAACATATTAACCCATTAACGCCCACAGGACAGAATCTCGACATTGAAGTTCGAGTTGATGCCGTTCAATGAAATTGAGAAAAACAAAGTTCCAAAACTACCTTTTCCTATGTTTTTGAGGGTGCTCTTTCAAATGATGATGGTTAAAAAATTCTTAAAAAATATTTAACCTTGGAAAAATTAAAATTAATCCAAAAAAACGTCATTTTTTCGCTTGCATTTTTTAATGACCTTTCGTTCCCTTTTCATTTTTTTTATGACTTAAACCTGTTCAGATCGTGGCCTCGATATCTAAACTTAAAATAAATAAAGTTAGTAAGGTCTAAAAAATTGTTACTAAAACAAAATGGCGGCCTAATTTCGAGAAATTTTTTTTCTCGAAAACGATAGACTATCAAAAATTTTCTAAGAACAAAAATGTTTTAGAATTGGTCAAAGAATACTCTAATTTTTTCAGAATGTTCCGAAACGATTTTCGATTTTTTGAAAAATCGTGAAATCGAAATTTTGAAAAAAACGTCATCAAAATATCTGAAAAACTTGATAATATTCTTTGACCAATTCTAAGACATTTTTGTTCTTAGAAAATTTTTGATAAACCCTGCAAGAAAAAAAATATGTATGCTCCTTCTAAGTACACTAACGCTTTCTAGTTCATGTAATTTGAAGTTTAAAAAATTTTTCTTCGAAAACTATAGGCTTTATCAAAAATTTTCTAAGAACAAAAATGTCTTAGAATTGGTCAAAGAATGTTATCAAATTTATTCAGATATTTTGATGACGTTTTTTCAAAATTTCGATTTCACGATTTTTCAAAAAATCGAAAATCGTTTCGAAACGTTCTGAAATAATTTGAGAGTATTCTTTAATCAATTCTAAAAAAATTTTTTTCTTAGAAAATTTTTGATAGTTTATCGTTTTCGAGAAAAAAATTCGTAAAATTCTGAAAAAAATTCAATTAGGTCGCCATTTTGTTTTAGTAACAATTCTTTAGAACTTACTAACCATATTTAGTTTAAGTTTAGACAACGAGGCCACGATCTGAATAGGTTTAAATCATAAAAAAATGAAAAGGGAACGAAAAGTCATTAAAAAAAAATGCAAGCGAAAAATGACGTTTTTTGGATTGATTTTAATTTTTCCATGGTTAAATATTTTTTAAGAATTTTTTAACCATCACCATTTGAAATAGCAACCTCAAAACATAGGAAAAGGTAGTTTGGAACTTTGTTTTTCTCAAATTCATTGAACGGCATCAACTCGAACCTCAATGTCGAAATTTTGTCCTGTGGGCGTTAATGGGTTAAGGAAATTCATGGCATGTCACTATATGCAAGAGCGTAGCCAGGTTGCCGTTGCCTCTAGTGACCTTTTTTTTTTTTTGGCTTTTTTGTTTAATCTGCATTGGGCGCCCCCCCCCCCCCCAAAGATAAATACTGGCTACGCCCTTGACTATATGCGAAAGATTTAACAGAACAACTTTGGCTTAAACCATCTCGTTATATAATGTTCGATTAGCCCTGCAGAGGCATTGTTCCATACATCTGGGACACACATTGTGTTTAATTATATATGAAGTTTGTAATTTATTAATGTGTACACCTAATTACAACCGTTTACGTAAGCGGTGATACAAGCAGATTCATTAGAATTTTAGCATCAGATACATTCTGAATGAAATGTCGTATTGTCCGGCAATTGCTTGCAGGAAACCGTAAATAATAACAGACAGTCGTTATATCGTTATGAAAGCCTTGAATTCAGTATACGCGTACGGTTACTACGGGTGTCGTAACGTATTTGTTTTGATTTTCATTAAGGAAGTTGCTGCTTTCTGTAGCACCATATTATTTACGCGTATGAATCCAAAACTGATAAGAGTGTGTCGTAACGTAATGCTAGCATTTCGCAAAAAACTAATTACACATTATAAATTAACATGAACAGGGCGTTAAGCAAGCAGTGCAAATGTTTTGTATACCATTATTTGTTTAATTAATTCGATTCATTTCCTGCAAATCTGTACATTTTTGTTTTGAGAGAATAGAATCGTGAAGTCACTTTACTTATAACTATATTTTTGCGTAAAAGATATCCTTCATTTAAAGACGATATTTTTATACTCGTTTCTATACCCAGTGACAATGGTCCAAGCATAAATATAATATTCTTCATAACTTTGTTATGGGTTTCTAAGAAAAGTTATCGTTAGATTGTTACATTGATTAACGTTTGATATTTCAAATCTAAATTTTGAGGGTTTAAACCTCCTGGAGTGAGACTACACGGTTCAGAGAAAAAATAAATAAAAACACTATTCCACAACATCGAAACACCGTACTGCACTCAACGGGCAACCTTCGTCAATCACGTTAACATCGTCAGAGGATGATTAAAACTAAGTTTCAAGAATCAAAAACCCTCAGCATAAACCTGAAGAACTCAGCGATCGTATTTTAGGCAGAAATAACTAAAATAATAGTTTGCGCACAGGAAATGATCAGGAAGTCGTCTAGAAATGAGAGAATCAAAATCGTCACTGATAGCCAATCAGCACTGAAAGCCCAGGAAACTGTAAAAATACACTCTCAGGTAGTTAAAAACTGTGTGGATTCCCTGGTACAACCAAACTGAAATGGATCAACCGACACCAAGGTCACGAAGAAAATGAAAGAGTGGACATCTCACAATGAAAGGGACAAAAGTTCCACTGATAGGACCGGAGCCTACCTCTGGTTTGGCCCAGCGAATAGCCAGGACTGCTACAAAGGACCTTTTAAGACAAATCCATATATCTGACTGGGCGGAGGTTCCTGGTTTGAGGCAATCTCGAATATTCATTGACTAACCATCCTGGAATAAAACAAAGAATATAATTACACTGGATAGAAGAAGAGGAGGCGCAGAGATGAAGAAGAAACCCTCTTCCACATATTATGCGAATGTCGAGCTGTGGTAGCTGTCAGGTATTTCGGGATGCAACGATGGAACCGAGAAAAGTAACAGACACTCCATTGTAAACTGTCCTTGAATTCCTTAAGAAAAAGGACGGAATGAACATAATGTGGGACAGCCATAATAAGCATCGGTTTCAGTGTTCAGTATTTGTACCTACCTCATAAGTAATAACAAATATGTAATAATAATTTTCTGTTCGTATCAACATGGTTTACAACCCAGATGAAACCGACGTTTCAGAAAATAACGGATATGTCTAGAAAGCTATCAATTCGAGTGTGCGACAGCGAGTCTTTTGTTCGAAGATCGTAATGGAGATGGAGTAAAAATGTGCCGGTGAAGGTGCGCGATCTCGCGTTCCATTCGATACCGGAAAGCCTTCAACGCCACTAGAGATAGGTACATAATTAAGTTTTATATGCGTTCTCTGTAATTTCTTCATAATCGTTGTAAAACGGTAGCTTTAACATTTGGGTTATTTTATACACACGCTGCTTTGTAACCGTATTGTTCGGTTACCGTATGAGATTGAGGAAGTGATTATATCGTAAGAGTAGCAGGGAAATTTCCTGCAAGTTTTGAAACAGGTGTCCATAATGTCGATATAAGAAATAAAATGGAAAATTAACCGACATTAGCTACTAGAGCAATGTGAGGCAATGTAATTTTTATTTAATGAAGTATATATAGTCAAAATAATTATAACTGCCTGCAAAATAATACATATTACAGATGTGGAAACGATCCATTACACAACCACACAAAATAAATAAAAGTTCTGTGCAGCGGAGCCCAGGGTATGGATTCTTTTTATTAGTTACGCCGAATCCAAATTTCAAAACCTCAAGACGATTGACCGTGTCAATTTTTGTATGGGTGAAAAACCGTCACCATGTGGAGGTGTCTTGGTTGCAAGAACATGAAGGAAGAACATATAGAACTTCATTTCGAAATCAACCATCTGAAATTCATAGAAACAAACTTGAAATTCATAGAAGCAAACTTAAGATTCAGCATAACATTATTAGCTCAAAATTCCTGCCGGTTGATCACGATGAATCAAGTAATAACATCTCGGGGCATCGATTAGAGATTCTACCAATATGATATTTTCTCAACGATCATATTTCATTTTTAATCTGTTGTCAGATTTGGAATTAGTGATCCTAAAACCCTCCCACAACACTTGAATTTCTAGCTCCAGCGTAGACTATTCTGGAGATGATGAATGCATATCTCGGCAGACACAATCAGCTTGCAAAGATACTCCACCAACAACTGGCACTCAAGCGTGCTCTTTATCGACGGCTCCGATGTACTACAAATATACTCCTAAAGCTGTGCTGGAATCAGAAGTAGCAGTGATGTACTGATATAGGCTTATCACCGGGTGAACAGCGGATTTCAACCGACCAGATATTGTGCTGATCAACAAGGAACGACGAAGAGGGATCATCATAGACATCGCAGTGCCACGTACCTACAACGTTCAGAAGGCTGAACGAGACAAGATCGCAAAATATGAGAACCTAGCAGTCGAGCTGAAGCGCATCCGTGGAGACTGGAGGAAGTAGAGACATAGGCCCTAGTAATATCGACAATATTAGTGATGATAAGCAGATTCACCAAAAACATCGCGACATCGGGACCGGCTCACAACATCGGTCGAAGTGGCCAGATGGCAGGCAAATATTACAAACACTACACATTCTTAGAGAGGTTCTGGGACAGGATGAATTTCCTCCCCTCGTCTGAGCCTAATTCCTGCTGGGTCGAAGATGAGAAGTGTGACTATAAAGTCGGCTAGATAATAATAAACGTCTTTATTATTTTATTTTAATAATAAACATATAAATTATTATTATTGTTCCCACAAAAGTCCATTGTTAATCAGGAGAAAAACCAGAAAACGTATTTTATTGCGCTAAAATGAACAGTGCTAAAAATAGCTTTTAGTCAATTTACAATGTTCCTAATTTTTCCATATTCCCGAAATCCGTGTCAAATGCCGAACATCGATCCTTATTTATCGCGATTTTAATTCACCTACAAGGACAATACCGTAATCTAGTGGGCGAGTTTTTACTTTTTTTCTGTCTTATTCGATTCCGCAAAATATAGGCCAGCTCACGACGGTGAAATATTGTTAATGTTAATAACTGGTGATGACTAAAGAGCGAAATCTGGACCAAAGTCCAGCGCCGGACTCGCCTCATTTGCTGAAGGAATGACTTAAATAGATCAATAAAAGTAAAAGTATAAAATTAATAATCGTTTATAAATTTACTGCATGTATTCAGAACGGCTGTATATTTTGATTAACCGGTTGGAGAATCCTAAATAATATTTCGTCTACATTATGTCCTCATGTCCTTTTTAAGCAATTTAGCCAATGTATATACATATTTAGATTTACAAATAAAATTAACGTTCTAAGTACCCACTTCACATAGCTAACCTCTTGCAGATCATTTTCCGACTTTTACACATTAATTTACACACTGTCATCTATAAAAAAATTTTCCTATTATATGTGCTGCGGCATTATGTCAAAATGCAAAAAAATACCATGGCTGCACCATCATGAAGGCAAACAGTATTATCGCATCATTCAAAATTCATTTCACATGTCTTTTTGGTCGTCGAATCCGAATATTTTTTTTTATGATAATGCGGAAAAAATGCAAACAAGTGGCCAAAATAGCAAGTGTCGCTTTTTGTGGAAAAAACCTGGGAGTCGGAGTTTTTTTAACTTCAATAGCTCATTTTATGTTTATTGGATCGCCAAACTCGAATATACCCATGGTACGCCCATTGTTTTTCACAACATAGACATGTGAAATAAATTTTGAGTGATGCGATAATTCTGTTGATTGTAATTCTGATGCCTTGATGAAGGTGCAATTTTTTTTTCTAATTTTCACAGAGATAATCCACCAAAACTAACCCTGGATTCGGATTCATTGACCAAAAATACGTATAGAATAAGTGGTTTAGGTAAATGGTTTTCAAACCCTGGGTGGGTTTGAAACTTTTTTTATTTTGTGTGCCTGTGAAAGTATTAACTTAATGTTTGACTATGCAATTGGGTAGAGAGCAATTTGACACATATTCTTAAAAAAATGTAAAACCAGCTTGATCTGCAAAATTCTTTGAGATATTAATGCACAAAGCATCATACACAAATCATACAAAAATACAATATTTCGACGATTCTTATTCGAATTCGTACCTTCACAAATACGACAAAACTCACACAAATGAAGTTTTGTGAGAATGTGCAAATGTGTCTGGTTAAGGAACCTCAAAAATACGTTTTTTTTTTATTATTACTAAAATGCACGATGTCGGCCCTGAAAAATGGTAAACGCTGCGATATCTACTGATGACTAATACGAAACTTTCGATACCGGGCTCTTTCACTTTTGCCTCACTCGGCGGGTGATATCGCAGATTTTATTTAAATCGGCAGCCGGTACATTCGCAACAATGGTGAAGACGAGATCGCAACGAAACGAGAAATTCGAAGCCATTGTTTTTAAATTTACAGTTGCCAATATGAAAGTAGAAAAAAAACTTAACAATACGTTAAGTGGTACTTAACATTCAAGAATGGTTTTGATCTTTTGTCATGATTAATGAAATTAAAAAAAAGTAAGCAAAAAGAAAACCGCTGCTAAAGGTATCACTATTTCCACATTTAATTATACTTACGTATGT
This sequence comes from Aromia moschata, assembly GCA_029963805.1. Taxonomy (NCBI): domain Eukaryota; kingdom Metazoa; phylum Arthropoda; class Insecta; order Coleoptera; family Cerambycidae; genus Aromia; species Aromia moschata. Next base: position 4,167,823 of record JAPWTK010000017.1, read on the forward strand.
AAATGTAAATACAAGGTGTGTAAATTAAGTAATGAGACTGATCTTTTAATTTTTTTTTATTCGAATAGAATTACAATTCAGTATTGTCTCCTTCAAAATAACTTCCTTGGGAAGCCACACGGCGCTGGAAACGGTTCATCAATTCCTCATAGCAGTGCTAGAACTCAAATACTGGAATAGTCTTCAGCTTGTCGGATACATCCGTTTGAATGTTTGCTATGGTCCCAAAATGACGTCCCTTGAGGTGATTTTGCAATATCGGGAAGAGAAGAAAGGCACAAGGACTCAAGTCAGACGAGTAAGGAGACTGAGGAGTCACAGGAATGTTTTTACTGGCTAAAAACTCGTTTACTGAAATGGCCGTGTGACAAGGCGCATTGTCATAATGCAAACTCCAGTTGTTCTTGATGTTTGGTCTCACACGCATAACCCTTTTTCGAAGTTTTTTCAGGAACCTCTCTGTAAAATGTTGATTTACTGTTTGGCATGGAGGCACAAACTCTTTGTGGACGATTCCCTGGCTATCAGAAAAAACAAATCGGCATGTATTTGATCTTCGACTTGCTCATTCTTACTTTTTTGGGTCTTGGAGAGCTTGAAGTGTGTCATTCCATGCTTTGGCACTTGGTTTCCGGGTCGTACTCAAACACCTAAGTTTCATCACATTTTCCATAAAATGGGGATCTCATTTTCAATCGATTCCAAAAAGTCACCTTTCTTTTTCTGGTTTTCTGGAACCATTTTTGCGCAGGTTTTTCTCATCCCCAATTCGTTGGTCAAAATCTCATGAACAATGGTGTAATTCAAATTTAACTCTGCCCCCGTCATTCTTATCGTCAACCGACCGACGATGTGAACGGACAAGATCCCTTATTCTATCGACATTTTCAACGGTTCTTGAAGATGAAGGCCTTCCGTTGCGTGGTTCATCTTCAAACGGCTATCTTCCTTCTGAGAATGCCTTAAACCGCCGGAAAACCTGGGCTCTTGAAAAAACACTGTCTCCGTAGGCGTGTTGAAGTTTTGCAAATGTGTCCATTGCGCTGTGTCCAAATTTGAAGCAAAACCTGATAGCACACCGATGCTCAAAAATGAATGTCACTCATTTTTAAAACACACAAAAAAAACCGGTTTACGAAAACAGTCACAAAGAACAAGCAAATGTCTCTAACAAGTTCAAACCTGTACTGAGATGCATTACATGTTAACCTACCGCCCATCCAAGATCCGCAGTGTTGCAATATCGAGCGCTACATTGCCCGTCTCATTACTTAATTTGCACACCTCGTATCTCTCGGATATGGTCGTTCTACCTCGTACTACATTCCCTGTGTGTAATTCGCGGGCAAAACTATTCTGGGTGTACTGTAGAAACTATATTAAAGCTAGCTCAGTACTCATTCCTTATTTACATTTTTTTTTCGTGGCAGACAGGATCCTTTCTCATAATTGTAGGAAATCAGAATTTTTGAGTCTGTTTTATGTTCTTTCTATACACGTACCTAGAAACCACAATAAATCTGCTAATGTAAATAAATAGATATGTCGAAATAATTCGGTAGTCACGGATTTCTGTGCAACAGATTTTTAATTAAAAAATTAACTAAACCCATTTTCAGGTGTGACCCTCAACCTTGAAGTTATTCCGTTCTAGGTCAATATGTTGCAATTATTCGCCGAAGAAAATAAAATAACTACATATTTTAATTGCTTGTTTTAGCGAGAATTCGATACGGTTTTTGAATTGCGGGTTCAGGCTACAATAAATAATTAACAGGTTGTTTGCATTAGCATCGGTTTATCTGTAGGAATACAATTTTGATGACAAAGCGGAATTTAGTTATCTATACCGATTTACTGAAAAAAATACATGGTATAGAAACCCACAAGCATGAGAAACTACCTTTCTAACATGCGCAAACCTATAGTAGTTTTGATGCAGAGTAGGTAATCATTTATTAATTGAGTCGAGCTGTCCTACAGATTGTGAGGAAATTTTAATAGTTTTTTTTAAATTACATCATATTTGAGCTCCAGTATAGTTCAGAAAGAGTCAAATACAATGAAAGGTCGTCTTAAGCCATCTTTTTAAATCACGATTAACCATGTAGTACCTAATAACTATATAATGAATAAACTGTGATATATACAAGGTTTATTCCCCCAGTCACAAAAAAGGGTTGTCTTGGAAGTTGTTGGGGTTGCTAAATCCATTGTCGACAAAGATCAGTCACGTCACATTTTTAAGAAATACATATATTTATTACCATTTTATAACAAATAAACATATTTATCACACAAAAAAAAAAGAAACAAAAAAAACAAAAACGTACCACTTTAGTCACATTAAAGCCAACAATAGTCACCTGACATATGATCATCCAAAAATTCCTGGTATCGCTGCTTAACCTGCTCTAAATCCAAATTCGTTCACCTTATTTATCACGCCTAGATTATCAAGAAAAATCCAGATGTAAATCCAGAAAGTATATTTTTAAAGATGTATTAACACACATTTTGTGATAGATAACGAAAACTTTGGAAACAATTTGTCTCTAATTCTCACTTCCCAAGGATTTTCTGATCAGCATTCTAAACACTGTCCATGCAGCCTTTTCAACCTCAGATAAACAGTTTTCAAAATCATTTAAAAATGTTCTATTTTGCCAACAAAAGTGCCTTTAAGTTTTTCTTCGATCCTTGGATGAACATTTTGCAACTACTTCGAAGTAGCTGGTTGTTGGTCAAGTTATTTCACAGTTTTTCATTAAGCTAAGCTTAAAATGAGGTGGACATATGTATATCTTTTTGATGGAACTGCTGAATTGTACCTCAAATTCATTTTTTCCAAGAGTAAACTCATTTCTAACTCTTCATATTTCTTTTAACGTAATTGTACTCTGGCTCCGCTTTTCCATAACCATAAAGAAAGCAATACTTGAATAGAATCCACCTTGCAACCGAATTACTTAAAAAAAAATTGAAACACGTATTGAGTATTATATTAAAATTACTTATTATAAAAGTATCACTTTATAAACAGTTGGTAAAAACAGTTTTGTAGTTTTACAAATAACCAGACGTGGTAAAATTCTGCCTATATATATACTAGGGCTAGAACCAGATGGTACATGCCAGGGTCGAACTTGAGCATGCATGCTGCAGTGAATAAATAGTGACTTACTAAGTAATATTATTTTCTCTTACTTTTCCCGCATCTGTTGTCACACTCTTACACCTCGTCGTCCTCATATAGGAATTCACTTCTTGGGATTCCATTTCTTTTATTTTCTCGGTGTTTTAGCGACTTTACGTGCTTTTCACATTGTCCTTTTCTGTAAACATGTAAGTAACACTTGCATATTTCACAGTACACAGTGGTAGCTTTAACACTTAAATCTGGAAAACCCTGCACAATTTTTTTTAATTTATAAGCAAATGGGGGCTGGCGTTTTAACCATCGTTATAATATCAATTCAGTATAACAATCAGTAATGCACAATTACTGGCGCGCGACCTTCAAAGGACTAAATAAATACGGAACCTGTTTCGCGTCGCAGTCGTCCCGGCCCCCGCCCCGCTGGCCGAGCCACGGCCATCTGGAATACGGGATACCGATACGCGGCCGCCTGGAAGACGGTCGGTATCCGAGAATTTTGTTCTAGCCCTAATATAAACTTGTCATCGTCAAACAAGTCTCAAAAAATAAAAGTTTTTCTGGGCGTAGACAAAAGTTAAAACCTGTCTTGAGTTACTCATATGAATATTTCAGCTAAACTTTTCAACACAATGTTAAATATCTATCACGTCGCTGTAAGCCAACCTGTCACATCTCACGAGAACTTTTGATATGATGGATATGCATTAAATACATACAGGTATTGAGCCCTGGCAAGCGTCCTAGCTATGTTTTAAAAGTCAATTATCATTACGAATTTGCATAAGTAGTTTTTATTTTACTTTTACTTAATTATTGTGTCAACTGACATTCTAAAAACCCAGTTACCTTATGTTGAATTACTAACATTAAAGCTATTCCTCAGACTTTTAAAAAATAACACCTAATCTTCCACAGTTAAGTGACGATCATCATAATACGTTCTCTTTGGAGAAATTTATTAATCAACCTTTTAAGGACGGGGATTTTTACGTTGAAATTGGACTTTTTTTACACGATTTTAGTACATAAAATCGAAGAATTTGTCACGTCAAGGGCCCGACAAATTTGGTGGTCGAAATTTCGACCAGTCCCGTCTGGGACGGAAAGTCCCATATTAAAAATTTTATTTGTGGAATTAACATTGCATTCCTAAGTAATTGGATGCGCTGAATACGAAAAAAGATAATAAAAAAATGTCCAGAAGACATCTCAGACCTTGAACATTGCATTTCAAGGTTAAATCCGTTGTTTTCTGTCCGAAATGATATCTGTACGTTTTTTTATGCGTTGGATGCAGAAAAATAGTAACATTTATTATGAAAGTCATTTGCAAGAAATATTTCAGTTTTTGCTCTCAGCATAACCCATGATCAACAGCGTGGATGTGGCGAATTTGATCCCTTTGGGGTGCTTGAAATCACTATTTCAAGGTCAAATATGCTTTCTAAAATTGTTACACTATATTTTCTATATTCAAAACATAATATTATCCCCAAAATCACTCAAAAATATTATATTTGTTATACGCAATACTATTGTTTTATTGTTTTCGTATTCAGCGCATCAAAATACGTGGGTATACCAATTTACATGTCGAAATACCGAATAAAAAATTCGACCTTGAAATCACTATTTCAAGGTCAAATATGCTACCTAAAATTGTTACACTATATTTTCTATATTCAAAACATAATATTATCCCCAAAATCACTCAAAAATATTAGGATACTTGAGTGGTCAAAATATCGACCAAGTCCCGTCCTTAAAAGGTTAACGAAGTATTCATAGTTAAGAATGTATTTCACTAATCCTAGTATTTCTACATTGTTTAAATTTATTGGTATTTCTTTTATTCGCAGCGGTATAAACTGGTCGAAAGCGTTACATAACGACTTTTTGTCATACACATTTAATTAAGTAACTAATAAAAAAAAATTAATTGTGTATCACTCTAATTGTGTGATAACAATCAAAAAGCACTTTGTATACTATCATATTTAGGTCGGTAACAGTCAACGGAACTATCATTACGCCTCAAACATATAACCAAGACTAGAGAAGACAATATTATTAAAGGAGACGAGAATATTATTAAAATTGATATTTATTAGTAGGGGAGACCGGAGCTAACAGTTCCGGTCTTAAAAAAGGTGACAAACATGGGCGGACTAAACTTTAACTATTCTTTTGACCGTCATCTAATATATCGTTAAATGTATGGCTACTAGGAGCAACTAGCCATACCGTCTGCTGGTAAGTTATTCTAGAGACTTCATAATTAACTTTCAAAGGATTATCCTAAATCTTAATGAAGTGAAATATCTATATAAGTGAATTTTACTTGTAAGTTATATTTATTAAAAATGCATTTTTAAAGAAGATTCCTGCAAAATAAGCAGTGTATACACGCACTTCCATGCTCTGCTCTGCCATTTAACTATCCAGAGCACCTGCACGGGACCAGCGTACTACGGCGCACACAGAGTCCCAGCGCGTTACCAGGCACGGTCAGTGGCGTACGTACGCACGAGCAAGAAATACACGCGTATATAATTTACAAGGCGCTTAAAAAATACGATTCATAATTTACTTATCATTAGAGCCCAACGCCAATGGTCGGCAACGAGCCACCGTTCTCGAGTTGTTTAAAAAATATCCTCACCTTTGATTATTCCTTACTTCTGATTATATTAATATATGTCACTCATTATCTTGGAAAAACCTTCAAGTCACTAAGTCTCTGCCATTTCGTCGACATTTACTCTTTGTTTTATGTTCTCTGAAATTACAGTTTCCTTTTTTTTGTCGTGTCTGTCAAAACAGCTGATATTTTAATACGATAAACTTACTTAGGTGCTAGCTTTCAAAAATAGTAACCTTTAATGCCCTTCAAGCCGCACTAAGAACAAACTGTTACTTTTTTTTATTTAAAAATTGTAACCGTCAGAATCATTCATCCCCATAACTTTTAGCTCCGGGCTCCCCTGTTCGTTTGAAGTATTGTAATTGCAACGTGTCTACTTGTGGATGAGGTATTCTGGAACGTTCTAAGTTACTACCTTTCATTTGTTACCTAGAGCTTCTAGCAATAACAAGTTCATTCTATAAAGGTGTCGATTTTACATGGCCAGCGTGAATAATATTCTAATTTATTGAAATACATGCTAATTAATACATTTTTGTCTGTTTCCAATTTTTCCAGGTGTATTCGGTAGTATATAGCGTAGAGGACAACATAAATTAATTACGTGTTTATTAAATATTTAAGGTGCAATAAATTTTCTGTAGTCTATCCTCTATTAGTTTATTTAATTGATTTTTCCTGCTATCCTAGATAAAATCCTAATTTCTATAAATTCTTTTTGTGTCATAAACATATTTGCATTCACAGGCGAATAATGTTTCATACAGGGTTGGTTAAAAAAAAATGTCGATCTGATTATCAATATTTATTTGGATTTCGAAAATTTTAAATATATGAGGAGATAAACCAAAGTGCGCTGCAAATACATATATGTATATATGTATGGTACAGTAAGGTTGCACATTTAAATTGCACATATCAGATGACTCATTTCTGCATTAAAAAATACCGTATTCCTATTGACATTCAGCGTAATGCCAAGGTTAGTCGTCCTGTTTTAACCCAAAAAAATCAGGTTACAACTGACTAAAACAAATTATGTATATTAAAAAGTGAACGTCGGCGTCGTATGTCAACAATGGGCGTGTACGTTATTTTAAAATTGAGGCATACGCAATAATGACCTGGAATCCTTGAAGGCTGGATTGTTAAATTTAGAAACTAATTTAACAGAATCCAAATTAATGAATATTTGTATCCACTCCTGTATTTGACATCAGTATATTTCTTTATATTTTAATGTCTGACGGAGACTAAAGCTTAAATAGTACTTTTACGTAACATTTGAAAATTTCAAGTACAGACCTCCAAAAAACGCTGTGACCGAAATAGTGAAGTCATAAAAGAAATAAAACTGTTATGGAAAGAAGTTGTAGAAATATAATATAATTAATAAAAACTCTTATACTATTGTTACTTTTAAACTAACATTACTTATTATAAACTACTTTACTTTTAATTTTTGTGTGGTTAAATACATATTGTTGTAAATATTCTGCTTACCTGTAAATAGAACTTTTTTAGTTGTTAGCCCCGTAGATAAGTCAAAAAAAAATAAAATCCAGTAGTTCCAGAAAGTGCGTCTATAAAAACTATTTTTTTTTTCATATTATATGAGTAGTAAACTGTAGTAAAAGTCTTGTTAAAATGTCTAGTATTTTTTTTTGTACGTGTTTGGATACTGGAACAGAATTTTTTAGGATAGTTGATTTAATAGGACTGTTTTTTTCTCAAAAAAAAAAAAAAAAACTTCAATGCGTATTCACTGAAGTGTAACCTTTAATCAAGCAGATCGAAAGTGTGAATGGTAACTATGTCGTATTAGATACATTTAATTGTTAATTGTTGATTAGCGGCATTAAATGCATTGGCGAGGTAAATTTGTATATAGAACAGATCCAAGCCATTGTTTCGAATTCTTCGCTAGACTTCCTAATTAAACATTTAACCTATTATATCTTTATCTGCACAAAGAATGTGGTTTTTAAAAATTAAATGAGATATTTCAATCTCAATTACGTGAGTGTTAGGAACATCTAGTTCAGACTGATAGCCACGGATTGAACTTACTTCTTTCACTATTTGTGAAGACCCAAACTTTTTTAACAGCTCCTCCAATTTCAGACTGTCTTTCCTATCATCATCCATCCTTTCTACTATTATTACATTATTTATTACCTTTTTGATAAATATTGTATTTTTCTTTTCTAGACATTTTAAAAAGTTTTTGTCTTGCATCCGTGCATCAGATACAGTACAAGTGGGTAAACTACCAATGACGGTTGGTGCTAAGGTTTTCATGTTACACATTTACAAAAGAAATCACTAAAAAAGACATTTTTATTATGTATGTACATACGAGGTATATAAATTAAGTAATGATACTTAATTTAACTTAGAATTACAACTCGGTATTGCTTCCTTCAAAATAACTTCCTTGGGGAAGCCACACAGCGCTGGAGACTGTTCTTCCATTCCTTATAGCAGTGCTGGAACTCATATAGGTACTGGAATAGCCTTCAGCTGGTCAGTTACAGCCGTTTGAATGTTTTCTATTGTCCCAAGATGACGTCCCTTGAGATGATTTTTCAATTACGGGAAGAGAAAAAAGTTACAAGGACACAAGTCAGGCGAATAAGGGTGCTGAGGAGCCACAGGAATGTTTTTACCGGCTACAAACTCGTTTACTGAAATGGCTGTGTCACAAGGCGCATTGTCGTGATGCAACATCCAGTTGCTCTTGATGTTTGGTCTCACACGAATGACCCTTTTTCAAGAACCTCTCTGTAGAAGTGTTGATTTACGGTTTGGCCTGGAGGCACAAACCCTTTGTGGAGAATTCCTGGCTATCCAAAAAGCAAATCAGTAAGCATTTGATCTTCGACTTGCCCATTTTTGCTTTTTTTGGGTCGTGGAGTGCTTGAAGTGAGTTAGCCATTTCATGCTTTGGCGCTTGGTTTCCAGGTCGTACTCAAACACCCAAATCTCACCACCACGTGCCATAAAATGGGGATCATTTTCAATGGATTCCAAAAGATCAAGACACATTTCTCTCCTGATGTTCTTTTGTTCCTGCCAAAAGTTTTTGGAACCATTTTTGCGCAAATTTTTTCTCATCCCCAATTCGTTAGTCAAAATCTGATGAACAGTGGTGTGATTCAAATTTAACTCTTCCCCGATCATTCTTGTCGTCAATCGACGATCTGAACGCACAAGATCCCGTGTTCTATCGACATTCTCATCGGTTCTTGAAGATGAAGGCCTTCCGCTGCGTGGTTCATCTCCAATCGACTATCTTCCTTCTGAGAACTCCTTAAATCACAGACAAACCTGGGCTCTTGAAAAAACACTGTCTCCGTAGGTGTGTTGCAGGTTTGCAAAAGTATCCATTGCGCTGTGTCCAAGTCTAAAGCAAAACCTGATTGCACACCGTTGCTCAAAATTAATGTCACTCATTTTTAAAAAACACTAGAAAAAAACAATCACAAAGAACAAACAAATGTCTCTAACAAGTTCAAACTTGTACTGAAGATGCAGTACATGTTAACCTACCGCCAGTCTCATTACTTAATTTACACACCTCGTATATTGTGACAACTCAACATACCTACATATTTGTGTTTGCCCGTCGTATGTACATCGCAACTAACAATACCACTGATCGCACAATTCCACGCACAAATCAATATATATGATATTATTATGCGTATCGAAATCGAAGATGGACACATTGAAAAGCAAACTACGTTTTACATATATACGCCCGCGCATTAGATAGTTTCCCTGCTTATTTCCGCGCACTATTTAAAAACGCCACTATTTCAGTCACTTGTCGATGCGTAGAGAGTATCGCTTGTGGTGTATGCGTATATTCATCATTAATAAAAATGAATTAAGGGCAAAGTTATATTTCTGTTGTGCAACTTACTTTTCTTCATCAAAAAAGCTCAAAACACAATCGTCTACAAGAACGGTATTGACCACAATTTTATAGGACTGAGGGAAACATATGTATTGAATGGATGAAGAGAAACGCTAAAATTAAAGCAAAATTTAAAAAAGATTCGTCCAGAATTCGTAAATAGCATTGTAAAATACGAGACCACGTCATACTATTTTACACCTACAAAACATTGAAGTATAAAATCATTGAAACGCAAGATTCATCAGGTTATTCAAGATTGTGGATTTTTAGAGCTAGGAGATCCTCTTAAAACCTTAGTTTAGCCTTTTTTTACTTCGAAAAATTTGTTAATCGGGTTAATCGCAAAGGAAATGAGACCCAAGCAATTGCATCTAACGAAGTAAGCCTAGAACTTCCTGCATTTTAATTTGCATTTCTACACTGTTATAATTTTTTTAAGGGTAATCCAGGAACGGTGAGAATATACTAGTTTGTGTAAACTTCGAAGAAATTCAAATTATCCGCTTTAACGAATATGTGGGCGACCACTAAACGGAGAAACGTGACTAAAAACGCTCGACAATTATTTTAACCGACTTTATTTGAAGTAATTGCAAGGATATCTAGAATTTACATAGTGTGGTTAAAAGTACAATATCTTTGTGTTTAATTTTCAAGGCTCTTAAAACTCTTAATTTTCTTAAAATTCCTAGCATATGCATGATAGGCATTCTATACGTCTATCGAATGTAGATACCCTAAAGTCGATCGTAGATTTAATAAAACTAAAAAAAAATCAACATAAAAAAATATTGCAGGTACTTTTTTCACGAAAAAAGAAATTCATACAAACATTACCAACATCGGCTTAATAATAGAAAAAAATCCAAATGCAATTATTGCAATATTCATGACTCATACATTGTCGAGTTAAAAGTACGTAAACCTGTATACATCACAGTTTAATGATATAGAAAAAGCAATATGCATTTTTATGAGAGTCGCTTACATTTCATTACCTCGTTATATGTTCTTGTATTGAATGCAATGAAAGACCTGCAAGTTTACTATACGTGTGTCAATAAATCTCTCATTTTGCTATAATTATTGCAATGAACAGTAGTGAAAAGATTTTTTTAGAAGACTCGCCGTTTTTCTTCTAGTACTTTTATCAAAGCGTCATCTTCCAAAAAGGGGTAGATATTCAAAAATAATTAAAACATTTAAAAAAAAAAAAAACAAAAAATGTGACACTTTGGACATTATTTCATTACTGATGAATGGAGATTACTTACTTCTTACTTCTTACTAGCCGTAAAAAAATCGCCTTTTCTATAATTGGAACTTATTCTTATCATCTAGTCATATTAAACAACAACTGGCGAGCCATATATTGTACTTGAGTTATTTTTAATTATTTACGTTGTAACAGAAACACCATTCTAAATGATTCACACATATCAATGTTATTAATTGACATTCGTTATCTGTAATGTCATGTTATAGAAACAATATAACCAGGTCTTATCTTGTATTCACAGTGTCTTGTGTTTATCCATGTTGGGAGTGCCTCAAGGATCTGTGCTAGGCCTCAACTCAATCTTTGATAGATAGATCAATAGATAACTCAATCTTTGTTCCATATATCCGTTGATAGAGTAGATTATAGGGCTCAATATAGAACACTGAGGAGCTTCTGACGACTGGTCAAAAAATCAGATTACAAGTACTTACTTGCTTTATCAACTCTACAGTTGAAAATTAATATAAGGAGTCTTCTTATACCATATGTGATATGAGTGAGATAGACGCAGACGTTAACGCGACGTTTCACAAATAAGAGCGAATTGCCCCGACTCCAGTCCTTGGCTTCCGCAGTACGGGGGCTCGGTTCTCATTGAAATAGGGAGGGTACAAAATCGCCAACAAATGCGAATCGCCCCACCCCCGTAGCCACTGGCCCGTCCATACCACCATGATATGTTCCATACCACGTACTGTATAAGTTTTATAGGACTGGGGATAGAAACCCGGGATGTAATAACCATGTAAATATTGTTTTCAAAACTCTTTATACGAGTAGCAGTAGATTCACTCATTATTATCTACTAAAAACCTACATAAATATTCATGCATATCTAATCAGTGTTATGACTAAGGATGCGATTAAAAGTATGGGGGCTGAAGATAGACCTATTAGCCACCACGACCTCTCAAAGCTCTATTGCAGCTCTCCCACTGGTCTTAGAGCACCTTATCCAGCTTGGTCTTTTTTATCAGACTCCACAGCCTCGATATTGGTCCCTTTTTTACAGCTTTGGCTTCTTCTTTCCTAGAAATTGAACTCTCACTCTTATTAGTCCATAATATAGTACGGTATAATCTGAGGTTTCTTCTTCCTTGCAGATTCTGCATGTTATCTCCTCTGCCAGACTAATTACACTCGTATATCTATTTAGTCAACAATGTGCTGATGATAGATCTACTATCGTCCTGGCAACATTTCAATTTTGACTCAACTGGTCTTGGTCCTGGAAAGTTTATCCACCATTCCAGTGACTTGTCATCTATCCACTTGCGAATTAACATTTTTATGCATGGTTTTGCCACGAACCAGAAAGGCCTGATCCTATTAGCGCATTTGAGGCATATCTGTGGCTAATTTGTCATCCTTTTCGTTGCCTTTGTGTCCTGTAATCAAAATCAAAGTTAGTCTGATTTGACTTCCTAAGTGTTTTAACGTCTCATACTAATTTTGATGTAATCCGCATAGAGCTGATTGCTTTCAGCAATTGCTTAGCTATTACAAGTTTATTACTCACTTATTTATTTTAGAATCTTATACTTTTTTCTATTTTATTACCTTAATTAAATATTGTTATTGTTTGTATGTCTTACACATTTAGTACCATTGTCTGCCTACAAACTAGACCAAACCATTGGCCCCCTATCACGTCCAGTCTAAAAATAAACTAATTGCATAATGTATGTTTACCGTGATTCACCACGTGAAATTAGAGGTGTTCACGCAAGAACATCCATTGAAATCCGGATATGATTCTATCGGCGGCTTCTTTGTTCATGTTTACTAGATTTTCGATACATTCGCGAATGTTGTACTCATTATTTTGGCATCTGATTTTTTTTATAGATATGTGATTTTTTTAGTAGAATTCAATTTGTGAGATTAAGGTCAGCTTTAGTTAGTTTAAACTAATTTTTATGTTGTCGGAAATTAAGGAGACCTTGGCACATAAAACTGTATTTTTTCTCGGGTAAAGTGCCTTTGCTGTGCTAAATACAGCATATGTATATATGCATTCAAGCCTCAAGTGAATCCCTATAGCTTTTATTGACCCTAATATAACGTGAAAATGGTTTTCTAGAGGTACTAACCTTAGAAAATGGATGAAACTAATATTATGTAAAGATCAAAAACAAAAAAATATTTTTTACACGTCATTTTATATACAGCGCGCGCCTAAAGTATGGAATAAATTCAGTAAATGTGAAACAAAAAAATTTTTGGAAAAAATCCTAGAACAGGTCGATTTTGTTTAATAAAAACACACATTTTTTGAGGGGTTTATTTTCAGGTGTCATTTGTTTTTGAGTAATGACGTCATCAACGTATTTTTCAAATGGCAACCCCCCATTTTTTTTAATTTAATTTGAGAGGCCCTTTCATTGTCGATTTAACGGTATAAAAATGTTGCCACCTTACATAACAAAATTTTTGAGTAAATGACAATTGAATGTTACAAGATGAAAATATATTTTTCACAATAAATAAAAGAAAATTTCTGAAAAAACACAAATAAAACAGCAAAAAAGTACGTTGCTATGCAAAAAAATTATCAGATTAAGTTTTTCGATGTATCCATGGTTTTTACTGTCAGTTAATCAGAAGATTTGTCATTAAATTGTGCGAAAAGTTAATGTAACGTGTTAGTACCTATTTATAAAAAAGTCCAATTTTAATATGGCACATTTAACATATATTTTACATTTAACATATACAAAGAATTGAAATTTTTGATTTTCATCGGATGTGAAAATAAGACCAGAACTCAGCAGGAGGTATGCAATTTATTTAAAATACAAAATATCCAGATAACCCTATCACCCAATCCACAGTTAGTAAGATTGAGTCCAAATTTAGAGAAACTGGTGATGGTAAAGATCTACCAAAATCAGGCCAAAAATGACCCAAGATAAAAAAGATTGACATTGTGTTAAGTATGGAAGAGAACTCTCAAAGTACCTCTACACTAGTTGCCTCAGAAAATGAAGTTAGTCAGACGACAGTTCTACGTATCCTGAGAAAAGAAAACTATCATCCCTACAAATTTCGCTTGTGCAAGAACTCAAACCAAGACGACCCCGACCGGCAACTGCAATTCTGTGAAACTGTGATGAATCATTATCAAACAAATCCAAATTTACACCAGCAAATACTTTTTCCCGATGAAGCCACGTTTTGTCTAAACGGCACAGTGAACCGTCAAAATTGCAGGTATTGGAGTCGGACAAATCCTCATTGGATCATCGAAGCACATACTTAACATCCGCAGAAATTAAATGTGTGGGCCGGAATAGTCGCAAACAGAATAATAGGGCCTTTCTTCTTTGAAGAAACTCTCACAGGAGAAAGATATCTGGAGTTCTTGCAAAATGATCTAGTTCCAGCGCGTGCAGTAATTTTCCCAAACGAGAATGATCCTGACGTTCCAGATAACACACTCTGGTTTCAGCAAGACGGAGCACCCCCGCATTATACGCTCTCAGTTCGTGAATATTTAGACGTCATCTTTCCTCAGGGGTGGATTGGCAGACGAGGACCGATAGAATGGCCGACGAGATCCCCAGATCTTACATCACTTGATTATTTTTTATAGGGTTATTTGAAATCAAAAGTTTACTGCAGAAGACCACACAATTTAGCCGAAATACGAGATCGCATTAGAGATGAAATGGGATCCATTACCCCGGAAGTCATTCAGAATGTACAAGAAGAATTTGTACACAGGCTTACATATTACCAAGAAGCTGATGAACGGCATTTCGAACACTTAATTTAAAATTGTATTTGCTTATTAAAGAAATTTTCGTGTATTTATTGAGAAAAATATATTTTTTTCATTTGTATACCGTTAAATCGACAATGAAAGGTTCTCTCAAATTAAATTAAAAAAATGGGGGGTTGCCTTTTTTTATTAAACAAAATCGACCTGTTCGAGGATTTTTTCCAAAAAATTTTTTGTTTCACATTTACTGAATTTATTCCATACTTTAGGCGCGCACTGTATAATTTATATTAAAGTTACAGAGTGACACTGCTACTTGTTAGAATTTATGATTCTCACACGTATAATAAAATTAAATATTATAACATCAATACCAACCTACACATATACCTACATACCTACAACTACTTTTTTTTTAATAATCTTGGAAATTCCAGGTATTTAGTCTGATTTATGTGTCTCAAAACATTTAAATATAAATTATTCCAGATTTAGAGTTAGACTATGAATAATCCACAAAAACTGGAAATTAACATTTAGCAGATCAAAATATATAGGTATAATAATATATTAAGATGAAGTTTTAGATTTTTAGATATCTGTACACTTGTTATTGGAATGAAAACTACATCCCTCTGCTACATATGTTTACTATTTTGTTTCTTATTACTACTGTCTTTTTTTTCCTTTTTAAGAGAGTTTTAGAATTGCTATTAAAAATAAACAACAAAAAATAGTAGAAACGTTGAAAGTATTATTCATTTAATCTAATTAAGTCTATTTAATCCTAACAATAGACAATACACTCTGACTAGTCTAGTTGGACTCTACTAACCAGAAATATAAGATTTTATAATCTATAGTAAACTGTCTAAAAATACAACATAAAATAGCATAGTCTACGTAGTGACCAGGAAGGAAACGTATGACATTTTGAATATGAGAAGCGAATTTAAGAAATGAAAATTGAATATTAAAAGTTAATTGATATTATAGATAAAATAAACTTAATTTTGTCTTAACTAAAATCATTATTCGTTAAAATTTCATTCACTTTATTGATTTTTAGGAAATAAATTATTCATAGAAAGAAAATAAATAGGAACATATTATGCGAAGAAAATAGACTGTGTGTATTTTAGGGTTTTCTCTTTTGGTTATTACTTTCATAACGATTCTATAAATTGTACATGGTTATACTCCAAAAAAATGCAATTTTGTGTTTCCTGCTCGACAAGTAAGGGGTTTGGTAGAATTTAAAAAACATGTCGAATGTACTCCCTACTTTTTCTCTCTCTCTGTATATAGGTATCTGTCTAAAGTAGTAAATTTACTGATGAATATGATGTAAAACCATCAGATACTGAATGATGACTGATGATAATAAAACTAATCTCAAAAGCCGCGTAATAGTTCATTGCTTTTCACTTTGACGGTGACAGGTCGGGTTACGAATTAAATAACACATTTTTTTGCTTTGCTTTGCGTGCAACTGTTGTAAATAAATTCATTTTTTATCGAAGATTGGATCGATATTTAGAATAGAAAACGCGTTATTAAAAAAAGATGACCCGATCTCTACTCCTCAGCAATATTTTACAGCCGATTTCTTTTTCGTGGGCATTTCTGGTTTCATAGATTAACTGCATAATGTTCATTGATATTCAAAAATATTCATAATGCGAGAACGAAATTAAGAAATCTTGGTAAATGATGGAAAATATATGCCAAACAACGGTTACCAGGTGAATGAGGTAACACGGAATTATGTGGCTTTAAATTTACAATTTCAGTTTTTTTTATTCTACTGTGGTATGAAAAATTCAACTATGATGATATTATGTTAAATACTTTTATACTTTTTGAAACTAAGTGGCAATTGAACTAACACAGAATCCCTAATTTATAACACTGAAAAATTTGCATTAGGATATTTTTTTATAAATAAAATATCAAAGGTTATGATTTTGTGTATGTCATAGAAGAATTTAAAGTTATAAAATTAGACTAAACTAAAAAAATGTATAGGTAATTTCTAAATGTATTTAGCCAATTTAAAACACTGTAACATCAAAGTAGCAGCATCATCCTGTATGCGTGACACACAATCCTTTATTTATTAGATATTTTCTACAGAGTCAATTTCCTGTAGTATGTTAATAAATATCACTAATCATAATGTGTAAACGGTATACAAACGCACACAAAAAAAAATTGTTGAACTTGTCAACATAGCAGTACTCTGACCTATAACATATCTGTCAGAGCTACCGAGTGTATTGTTTTCGTATTTAACAATATTTCTCACATTCTGTTATCTTTAATAAAGTATGTCTCATTCCAGCCACAACAGTAGATGCACTTGTGGGAAAAACAAATAATGGATAACATTTTTGCAACGCTGAAAATCTGGGTTATTCGTATTACAAGTTTATCTTTGGAGTGGATTTCTCTATTATAATTCAAGATATACGATTAGGGCAAAATAGATTTAGACAGAAAGGCAAAATAGATAGAGATTTCATCTCACTGAATATACGATAACAATTATTTAATATATCTACAGTGTGTCTGAAGATGGAGTAAAAGGAAAAAAATAAAAATATGTTGGATATCTAGGCCTGTGTGACTGAAAAGTATTTTTTGCAATAAGTATTATCATTTTCAAAAAAAAAAAACACCTGGTCTGAAGTGTGGAAGTGCTGAAGAAATTATTATGTTGTCTTGAAATAATTTATTAACAGATTGTTGTTTGTTTGCAAACGGGCATTTTATAATCTATAAAATATAATTTCTTTATAATATGGTCCTTACATGTTGCAAGTAAAAGGGTATAAAAAAACATAACATTACAAAATGTAAACGCAAAATGAGCCATATTACTCTTTGTTGGATATAAGTTTGTAAGAATAAACGGTAAATACATTGAAGAAGTATTTTAAAACAATTCCGAATCAGAAAACCTCTTTAGAGAATTACAATATGACATCCTGCGTTAATTCTTAAGATAACCTAAAGAGACACTTCAAATATTAGTGCATTTTAAAAGAGCTATTATACATTAAGAGTGCAATGTAATTTTAGGACAACAAAACTAGATGTTTAATAATTTCGTAATTACTGGGCAGAAAAGTCGGATATCTCCAAATGCATTTGAGATATCAAAGATGATTTCAGATGCTGGATCATCGTTAAAAA
Source organism: Aromia moschata (assembly GCA_029963805.1). Classification (NCBI taxonomy): domain Eukaryota; kingdom Metazoa; phylum Arthropoda; class Insecta; order Coleoptera; family Cerambycidae; genus Aromia; species Aromia moschata. Next base: position 4,185,756 of record JAPWTK010000017.1, read on the forward strand.
CTGCTTAGAATCCATATGAACTATTCGATGTAGTTTTCAATGCTAATTCAAGATCAGAAATCACATTTTTGTTATCTTAAATACTTTTCGAAATATTCGACTTTTAAAAATATATATATATATGAATTCGATGTAATTTTCAACGCTGATTAAAAATCTGAAATCATGTTTTTAGTTTATCTCGATTACTTTTCGAGATATTTGGCTTTTCCGGCTAATAAAATTACAGTGCAGCAACAGTAACTTTGCCCTTGGCCGCAGTAGCCAAAACGTGAAATTTTACTCATTTCTTTTGTAGCTGCAGCCGTAAACGTTTTGGGAAGTACAGTCTGTTATCATTTGTTTGTGGGTATCTCTTATATTTCTGGGGTGTGATCAGACTACGTCGTACTATGTTCGTTGTGCGTAATTTACAAATACAAAGATATTCTGGTTCTACTGTACGCAATGATTAGACATCATATGTTTGGTTATATATTTACATGTATCCTAAAGTTTGCAGTTGTTGATACTTTACAAGTCATACTTTTCTTCTCTATTTTTTTCGCTTAATACCTATTCTCGTACACTTAGAAACTATAGAATCTATATATTCTGCGTTATACTTGATATAGAGACATCCAAAAAAAAAGTCATCAAAGTTGGCCGAGAAAAAAAGACGTATTTGTATTCTTGATCGACTTTATAACCTTATTTACTTGTTAAGACTGTCACATTATATGACAGACATTGTTTATTTTACAAATTGTGACAGTCACTTGTTTGAAATAACCGAAAAGCTTAGACATGACCGCTATTTCCATCTCTCTCGTTCATAGCCAGAGTTAATGACGTTTTTTTTTTGATGTCTATATATTTGTAAACAAATATTAATCATATTTGCAACCCTAACAGATCTGGGTCTTCACAGGTGTCTGTCATTTTTCTGGCCTTTTTTTGTGAACTGCATCGTATTTTTTCGTTCTTTAACTTTTCCTTCGTACTACGTTTAGCTAACATGCGATTATAGGGATTTAAAACGTAAATATATTTATCATTATAATTATTATTAATCGGATGCGTGGACCACCGCGAGCGGCAACTGAAATCCACTCTGATCCGCGGACACCGTCACCGTGGTGGCGAGCGCGAGCCCCCAGGTGGGGACGCTCCCATCCGTCCGTAGCCTATATATACCGAGCTCTTCGGCCGTCGTTCTTCAGTTAGTACTGAAAGGTTAAATTGAGGCGGTACCGCAGGTGGAACTCCACGACATTGCAATCATGAAGTACCTCGTAGTGTTGTCCGCCCTTCTGGCCGTCTGCTTCGCAGCGGAAGAGAAAGTCGAGGCCGCCGCCGTCGCTGAAGGACCCAAGACCTACAAGCGGCTAATCCCAGCCGATGTACTCAGAGGTAAGTTGATCAGAGGAGGAAACATGGCGGGAAAAGTGGTCCACAAGGTTTCTGACAGTTCAGTGCTACGAAAATTGATGAGAAAACACGCATGTTTTGGACTATTGTGTGGATGTTTTTAAAATACGAGGCACGCGTAGAAGGGATTCCGTTTGTGATTCGTACTTCGGAGGCTGGATGTACCCGACTATTTTTCAAAGAAAAAATAACAAAGATTTTGTGTGCACAAAGTGCCGTTTCCTTTTTTGAAAAAATGAGTACAAGATAACACTTCGTTGAGTGTAACTATTTTTTTTTTATCTTTTAACCCTTTACATAAATTTTGCTGTCTAGCTAAAATATACGTACCTATATCTCAAATAGAAAGACGACAGTATCTAGATAATAAAAAATGTTAAATTGTTTGTAAATTAAAAAAAATGTATATATACATAAAAACCTTTAAAGATAAGAAGAAATGCGTTTGTTCATGAATTAATACTATTCTCGTGGAATAAAAAAAATTAAAAAATGCTTTTATATAGTATAAGATAATAAAAATTGATAATAAATACTTATACTGCTACTTATACTCTTCAAGAAGAACCACTTCGTTCAGTGTAACCTATTTCGATTAAAAATTAGTAGATTTGCCTTTCATCATTGATACAGATAGTTTCCGTTGTTTTACGAAGGTTAGTAATATGTTTTAAAAAATGTTAAATTGAAATATTGGTAGACAATTTATTCTTGTCTGGTCCAGTAGTTTCAGAATGATCCAATTATTTTATTAACTAGCTATTCAAATATTTAAGACACCCATTACGGTAATTACATTTTTACAAACATGAATCGTTCTTATAACAAATACAACTTTTACTTTTAATTAAATTGTAACAAATTATCGAAAATACTATCTATGTATCCTTTTAATTAAAAATACCGAGCACCTCCGCCATTTATTGAAATGTTTTAAGATCACATCTTATTTTATTTTGTTTTTATGAGTATAAACCATTTTAGTCTCACAAAATAAACTTTTTTAATTTTTCAATTAATAAACAAGTACAGATAGTGTAGGTAATAAAGTTGGAGACTGGCTGAAAACAACTTTATTATTTCCACATTTACATAGATTGCTTAATTTAATTTTACATTAATATTATAATATTAATGTAATGTGCACACATATTTCGTAACATAGCTTGATCGATTTATTTCAGTAACTCGTTTCGTATAATCGAAAGCAATAAAAAAGTATAGCTCTCACTTTATTTATGGTACGGGGAAACACACATAAAGCATATTAGTTAATATATGAAAGTATTAACTAATAAAACTCTTAATCGATTTTCGACATACCTAGAGTTTCTTGTACAGAAAGGACAGTACAAATGTTAGAAGATATTAAATTGCTGGTACGTTAAATCTGAAATTAAATATAGTATAATAACAAATAATTTTCTACGAGTTATGCTTCGACATAGTAAAAGAACAAATATTGATCAAATCTGTTATTAATTAAAAATTAATTATTGAGAAGTGTTATACATATACACATCGTTATACATATCGAAACACGTACTTTGAAATTCATAACTCCAGAAAATGAAAGTAACTACCTAGACTACCTACGTTCCTACAAATGTCAATATGTGGAGTAAATATGAATTTATGCGGTAATAGAGTATTAGAAGCCTACAAAATGTTTTTCCTAATTAATTCCAGACCATCCATCTTCTTAACAAATGAAAAAAAATATAACCTAAGGAATTATGTTTAATTCTTCTAGCTTTATTAATGAAATAAAAAAGTTCGATAGTAATATGAATAAAAAAAAAAACATTTCAAAATGGTTTAACAGACAAACAGAATTCAAACTTTAGTTATGATCAAACTCACGATCTTGATCGATTAATATATGTGAAAGTAATAAAATAACAAAAACGAATTTCTTTGATGTAAAAAAGATTTATCGATTATTTTCATACGTACCTTCTCTTTCCTTTCTTTTTAATAGCTGATCTCTGAATAGGTAACTTTTGTTTGTAATCTACGACCATTACTTCCTCTTACCTCATATTTGCCGAAGTCCATATACGTATTCAATTCGATTAACAAAAACAACAGCACTTCCCCGTCAATTAGCATTCACAGCAGCAGTCAAGAAACTCTATAGGTACCTACACATATGTATTTTATTACTTACCTCATCCTTATTTGACCTCACGTTCCAAAATATGGCCTACCAGTTTGAACAGTGGATATAATTGAGTAATTGAAGGTGTTATTGTCAGCCTTTGTAAAACTTTGTTTTTACAAGGGTTAATTTATTCAACAATCATAAGGTTTCAGGATCATATATTTTGTTTTTATTTATAAAAGTATTGATAAAGAAATCTGATAAAGAACCTTCATCAAATATTGCACATCAAGACCAAAACTTATAATTGTGGTTACTTAAACGTATTATTTTTATTTACATCCTCAGCAGTTCATTTGGAGGCTACTTAAAATTTTCTTAAGTGTCCAAGACTTTGCCATTCCTCCTTAACATATACATACGTTTTTCTTATTTTTTGGTGACAGATAAAGTTGTATATCCAACCTTGTGAATCCAACAAAGCGTTATTTTGCACTTACAATGGTTTTAGCAATAATAGGTAAAAGTTTAATAAAAAACCGTATTAAGAAACTATGTTTTTGTGATGTTTTAACAGCTAATTCCTGTTATGTGGAAAATCACAAGGCCAGTCCATATTTCTTTCATTTTTATGAATGGTCTAGCGAACATATGTATCCTGTTAAGTAAAAATATGGTCGAACAGTAATTTTCCGGTCTTTACTTAGCTTGTATATAATGTGCTCATTAAATCATGCTTATTTGTGTTTAATACCGATAATCAAGTTTGTTGGAAAATCCTGGGAATTTTATTCTAGACATTTATATTAAAATAGTTGCTCAAATGCCTAATTATTTAATTGATTAGATTTTAACAAAATGATGTAATTTTGTTTCAGAAAAGGCACTTCCATAACATAAAAGGGGCTTTACATATACTGAAAATTATTGTTACCAATACAAAAAATGAAAAAAATGTTAAAAAAACGCTTTATTATCAAATAGATGTAGATCCCAAAAAAATTGAATATCGATTTGAAAAACATTTGCCATTCAGATGTTTTTTTTCATTTATCTTGAAACACGCTGTATATGGAGTTAATCGGTGAATTAACAGAAAGTGGGTCAAGCGACGTCAAGATAAGAAACCATAATGGAAAATTTTCATCTCAATTCATAATAAATTACATTAGAATCCGACCTCATAGCGCTAGGCAATGTTTGGGTAGGTTCAACTCGTGGATTCTGAAATGAGTAAAATGTAGGTTTCTATATTATGTAATGTAGATTTCGGAAGCAATACTAGAATTTGAATTCAATCTAGACTTTAAAACAAAGATAACCACTATACGTTTGATACTTTTGATACTTTTTCAGGAACAGTATATTTTAAGTACGTTTTTTTTTTTTGGACTATTGGGAAAAAAATTAAATCGTTTGAGTTGGTATTTTAATCAGAATTATATTTTAGCGATTCAAGACTGACACGATTATAATGAAACCATTCATTCATTCATTTCAAATGCCATGAACAGTTTTCTGTTTTTTTTTTTTTTTTGAAAATTAAAAACATGTATGGTACAACTAGTAGTAGCGGATAGAATTTGAAATTCTCGTATTTTTATAGTGAAGCATGAGCCTGTCATCTTATTTTAGGAGGTGATTCAACAAAAAAGACCTCAACAAAGAGACACCAACAAAGCTATGATGAAAAACGAAATTTAAAAAAAAAATTGTCTCATCAGAAAGTTGGGAAAACAGCTTGTAAAATATTTGCAATTTTTTAAAACTGAATAAACGAGTGGTGGGTGCACTTATTTTCTTCTCTTGTGATATTTTGCATATTTCTGTTGCTATTAAACTTACGAAAATATTAATTTTCACTTAATGGTGAAGTAGGTGGGGTTAATACTCTGAACATTTTTTCCAAAAGATTTGCTTGATGTATTTTGTTACAATAACCTTCTATCTAGATCTAATAATAGAGTTACACAATATGAAGTAAAGAAAGAAGCAGACGAGAACAAGAACGACCATCCCCCAAAATGTGATGTCCCACGCTTCACTATGAAGATACGAAAATTTTGAATTAGCCAAGTTGCCACTGCTTTAGGTGTTCATTATTCGCGTAACAAACTTGAATAATTTTAAAAATTCCACCGCGTCCAATCAATTTCAACGCAAAAATATCAAACAAAAATCATAACTGTTGTAAATAATCGCGTATTAATCCAAAAAAAGTCCGACACTTTCACCGTCGGCGTTCCGACCGCCTATAAGGAGTACGTTTAGAGGACGAAAATAGCCCCAAGGCATTTGCGAAACCGTAACACCGTCAGCATAAAAAATTGCGCCCATTCGCTCGGCCGTTTTCGCGAATCGAAGAAGCAGGAAGTGTGTCAGGCGGCGAACGCTGCGAATCTTAAGTAAAAGCGAAGCGAAAGCGACTTAGAAAACGAAATTGATGCATTCGGTCAATGCACTGCTCGCCGCGAATTGTTAAAATCAAAAGTGTAGACAACAAAAATTATAAATCTGCATTCTGCTGCCTTTCAGTAATACAGGCACGTGAAAAAAAAAATAGCTTCTTGCGAAACTACACCGCCATGTACACCATTGCGAAACTACACCATATATTATAACTGCTTTCTTATGACAGTTTTCCTGTGAAAACACGCTATGATCCTGAAATCAGGATCACCAGTTTTCTCTTATTTCTGGATCCCTCGCCACTCATCCAGATCGGCAGTGGCTGTGCGTGATATTTCAGTTAGCCATATCTTGAAAACGACGCATGGGACCCACTTCACTTTTTAGGTGATGACTATACACCTCTCTAGTCAGAAAGGATTTATAGTGAAAAAATCGTCAGCAAAGTTTGCGAAAAAATTCTTCAAAAACACTGGAGCACTCCCTGGGTTCTCAGTAACGCTCTGTGGAATATTTGCATATTTTTTTTCATAATCTAGAAACAAATATAAGGAGACGTTTTTCGATTTGTTACAATATATTTTTGTTTCAAACAGTTATGGCCATTTTAATTTTAATTTTATAGGAACATCTTGTTTCCCAAAAATTAAAATTATTTTCATTTATCCTGGCTAACACGTCTTTATGTCTTCAGGTTTCAGGTTTATTCTTTCAAAACCACGAAAATCGGCCTTTTCAAGTTGCGAAATTAATCCTGACTAGCTATCTCCATGTTCTTGGAATCGCTGAATCTGAATCCATCATTCATGTAACCTTATCAAACCACTAATCGTTTATAACCTCTAAAAATACATTAAAATCACTGAAGTAGTGATAACCTTAAAATTATAAAACCACTTGAACGAAACCTGTAGATAATTCGCTGTTAATTTGAGTTATGAAGTCGGGTCAACTTTAATAGGCTAGAAATCCTGTACCAATTCCAAGTTTTACTACTTCTCCCATGTTCATACGAACAAACAATGTTAGTTATTCAGTTTAGCTTTAAATTGCTTTTTGTTAGCCTATTACATTGTTTTTGAGCTTTGGTGTATTATATCTGTCATTTGACAAATGAGAATAATGAGACTGTAATAACAGTAACCAGTAATATCATGCTTTTAAAGTATCAATAGTACACTTAAGTTATTGAAAGCTACTTCATTATTTCTCAAATTAGAACATTTTATATCAATGCCTCTAAACTTTAAAAACAAATCAAAATTCAGCAACAAACTGATTTGGAACTATAATATAAAATAAATCAATCAACGGATTTCTAAATAATTTTACATTTGGAAAACTAACTCCTTAAAACTCTGTTAATTGCAACATTCTCTTCTCATATTTCATACTGTAATTCATATAAATCAAGTGTCCTCAAAAATAAAACAAGTGTAATAGTTTGAACTGAACTGAACGACCAGTCAGATCAAACAGTCGTAAACCACACAGAGGTCACAGATCACTAGTCTCTGACCTATTTAGTCTTCAGACCAAGAAGGCTGTGCCATTCAATTTATGAATGCAAGCCTATACACATATGTACATGTATACATCTCACGTACAATCGGTAAATGCTACATATAACTTGGATATACAGATATACTTTTTCCGATATAAAATATTTTTCGCATTTACAATATTCAAAGAAAATTCTTGGAAAATTGTTGGATTTTGGATTTTTTTTACTTAAATTATATAAAATTTCGGAAATAAAATCACGGAAATATACTAAGTTAAATAGTAAAGTTAAAAAGTAAATAAAAATATACTAAGCTCATATCGATACGCAAAATTTCATCAATTTGGTCCACCCTGTATATATCATATATGGTATTGTAAATATGCACCAATATTGCTGCCTATCTCACGTGATCAACCTGTTCACCTATGTATATGCGTACTTACCACATCTGGCTGCATTTCACTTCAGTTTTATTTAATTCCAATAATGTCGGCCTACTTTATTTAAAATACAGAACACACATGATAAACTAATTGCGATTATCTGTCTCGTCGGCTAATCCTGTCTGATCTGAGATTACATATTCAAGTTTTTGTTCTACTTTTTATAAATTGGACACAATACACTGAATATAATTTTGAAAAAAGGCAGTCAACCCTTTTTTAATAATAATATAGTAGTTGTCATTACATTACATCATTTATTTAACAAAACATTAATGGGCAATTATATAGATGAAGTGTAGCCAAACTATAAGTACAAAAGAAGGATACAAAAACATAAATGAAGTATATTTTCATATATTTTTTATGCGTTCACAAATTACAAAAATACGAGGTGTGTAAATTAAATAATGATTTTTTTTTATTTTTTTTATTCGAATAGAATTACATTTCAGTATTTCCTTCAAAATAACTTCCTTGGGGAAGCCACACAGCCCTGTAGACGGTTCTTACATTCCTCATAGCAGTGCTGGAACTCATATACTGGAATAGCCTTCAGCTGGTCGGTTACAGCCGTTTGAATGTTTTCTATGGTCCCAAAATGATGTCCCTTGAGGTGATTTTTGAAGAGAAAGAAGTCACAAGGACTCAAGTCAAGGAGCCATAAGAATGTTTTTACTGGCTACTACTAAACTACTCGTTTCAGTAAACTACTCGTTTACTGAAATGGCTGTGTGACCAGGCGCATTGTCGTGATACAACATCCAGTTGTTCTGATTCAAATTTAGTGGTTGGTGTGATTCAAATTAACTCTTTCCAGATCATTCTTCTCGTCAACCGACGATCAGAACGCACAAGATTCCGTATTCTATCGACCTTTTCATCCGTTCTTGATGATGAAGGCCTTCCGCTGCGTAATATCTTCAATCGACTGTCTGCCTTCTGAGAATGCCTTAAACCACCGAAAAACCTGGGCTCTGGACTGGGAAACAGTTTTGCAAAAGTATCCGTTGCGCTGTGTGCAAGTCTGAAGCAAAACTTGATAACACACCGTTGCTCAAAATTAATGTTACTCATTTAAATCGCACTAGAAAAAAACATGTTTACGAAACTAGTCCCGTCTGCGCAGTGTTGCTAGATCGGGCGTTACGTTGCCAGTCTCATTACTTAATTTACGCACCTCGTAGTTTTACGATTTTCACTCGAAATTACCCCTATATTACATTTCTCAATATAATAGTTTCTATTAATTTACCAAATGAATTGGTCAGCTCTATTATAAGGTTAGGTACAGTTTTATCCATTTTTTACTTCCATTGTTTCTTTGTATTCCGCAAAATCGTTTCCCATGCTTTTTGAACGGATATTCGCCGAAGTTGCCACAATACTGAAAGCCAAATGACTAATTGTGGTTATTTTACTCTCCAGACTCTATTATGCGCTACATTGTAATATTTGTATTGTAACAGTTTGCAAAATGCATCTAATTTTGCCTGTACAAAAGGGGTTCCCAAAAAATTTATATTGTTCAAGATCAATTGCTTTTTCTGCATGCTGGGTACGAAATAAACTAGAAACTACAAAATATAAACGCCTTTAATGTCCTTAATTTAAGGACCTACATTGATTCTTTTTTTTGAGAGATAATGAGAAATATTTAATACAAAGTTTATGGGTAATTTATCAATAAAAAAAATAATTCATACAGTACGTTGTACATGCAATGTACAACTCAACTAATTACATGTATATCAACAACTAATTACATACTTACATAGAACATATATTATGAAAACCAGAGCCGTCAATATTTTTCTAATCAGATAATTATATTTTTTTATGAACTTTCAGAATGTACTATCATAGAAACAATTGAAAGAAAAGTGTAGCATCTGTTTAATTAACATTTTTTTAGTTAAATTACTCTATTTTTTTACTTGTTGAATTCCGTTTCCTCTTTTAACTTTGTATATCATATATGACGTTTTATACTAGTTTTGTAATTGTTTATTAATTTTACTAATACATACAAGAACAAGAACAAGCAGAATTCGCGAAGTAAAAAAATTCAAGGTCAAAAATGTCAAGTGGGACTTCTCACGAATCCACCCTGTACACAAGTCGTTTTGAACCATATGGAGTCATTTATTTAATGGCCACTCTCTATGCAAAGAACGACGACCGTTATTCCACTTGCTCAGCGACTGTAGATAATAAAAGACAATGCAATTATATACCCACATTTTTTGCGTGACCTTCTAGGCGAATAATAATTGCAGTGTCCAACAATTCTGCCACGTTTATCTTGAATTTGAATATCTGGGTTAGCTCTCAACGTTCACCAGCTTTTGCGGTGGATAAAAAAGAGGCTAAGAAATATACAATAAATGTATAATGTTTTTAACGATATTTATTAGATATCTATTTACTGTTAGAATATTTAATCGGTAGATTGCAATTCACGTATTGGATTTTAAACTTTTGCGTTTTTTAAACTTGAAAGGCGTGTATTGGGTTTGTAGCAAGTTTTTATTCCGAATAGAAAGTAAAAGTTTGTCGGTAGATATAAAAATTCAGCATTTTTTTTTCATGAAATCAGTTGAATTACATACTACCACAGAAATAATTTTATAGATAGGCCTAAGAAAAACTGACGTTATTTGTAGTAATCGGGAAGTAAATTAAGTAGACTTGGTAATTTAAAACTTTTTTGTAAATGTAATTTTATGAAAAACCAGCATGTGAAAATGAAGAGGTTAAATTAAGAATAGTATATTGAATCAATTCTTGCACCAACACTGCACCGTTTTTTAACCACGTCAATTGGCCTGGAGTATTTCATTAGACGTTAAATGCTTTGACTATTTATGTCAAATAATTTTATGATTTAAATTAATATTATGGTTTGAAGTAAAACATCAAAAACAGAGTCTACAGACTCGTGAAATTTCGATGGAAAATTACTGAGTGGCAACTGATTAATTTGCCTCTGGAAAAAGTTGGAAAACTCATCGTAAACAGGGTCATTAGTAATAAGATAAGTGGTAACTTCCTTCATCCTCTACGTTTAACTGAGTTGTCATAACGATGAAATCACCGCAATTATTCTGTTCTGTGGCTACGATACGTACTCGTCATGACCTAACAACGATTTTTTATCCGAAGTTCAAGGACAAAAGGATATACAACTAGGGAGCGCCAAATGTGCTTCACAAATTCAATGAAACCGAATCAAGCAAATTTTCACAAAAAAACTCGAAACAGGTCAAATTTTAATTACAGAAATCTATATTTACTGTTCCGTAATTTGTCCAAGTTCACACCGTATTATTTTCTTGATATTCCCTAAATTTTCTACTACAGACATTTACCTTCAAATATACTCAAAGCAAATAGTCCAATAGAGTAAGATCTGAAGTTCTTGGAGGCTACTCTGTTGGCCCTCTTCTACCAATCCAGCGCCCAGGGAAAAAATTCGCTTAAAGTAATGAAAATGAACACGATTTCACACTTGTTCGGCTATAACTGGACGGCGGACTACCGCAGTTTCTCAACTTGTTCGAGAATACTTGAGTGAAATTTTTCCTAGGCGTTGGATTGGTAAAAGAATACTAAAGTGGCCTCTGAGATCTCATGATCTTACGCCGCTGGATTATTTTATTTGGGAACATTTGGAAGCAAAAAATCTATCTCACCAGACCACAAACTTTAGAGGATTTAAAGAGCAGAATACGATGCGAAATTAGACACATTACGGAAAATGTCATTCACAAATGTCCTCAATTGATTTGTAGATATACTTCCCTATTGTCAAGAAGTCAGTAGTTGGCAATTTGAGAACCAGTTGACCTGATCTTGCATTTTTTGTTACGATTATTAATTTGTATACAAGATGGTAAAATGTTTATGCAGTCGTTTTAAATGATACTACCAAAACCAAAAATAGGGGATTGTTATTTGAAAAAATTGATGATGACGTTATTTCTCGAAAACAGTTGACGATCAAAATTTGATGGCAGTCAAAATATGCATTTTTTAAATTAAAATTTGACCTATTTCGAGTTTCTTGCGAAAATTTTCTGGTTTAGGTTTGGGGTTATATAGTACATTTGCAGTTTTCATATGGTATGTTTTATACATATATTATACAACATTAGAATTTTCAAAAGAAAATATGCGATCTATTTTTATCTATTATTAGAAGATTTATATCTTAAATCGAACCACAAAATATTAAACCTTGAATTGATAGTAGCCTGTAGTAAATGTTACCTTAGAGAAAACACCGTCCAAATATAAAAATGGGCTAAAACGCAATTTTCTGTTTGAATAAATATAACCTTATCTTATTATTGGTTTTACCAAGGTCCCCTTGAATAAAACTCGTGATATCCCTTGGTTTTCTTATTACACCTTCAAAGTTACACCTTGATACAACCTATTACTTTTGGTTACTTTGATTCGGCGACGTTCACAGAAAAAGATACGCGTGTTGTACTTGCCCTGTTTTATAATTAACTCGAACTGGACTAAATATAAATCTAATTATCTCCACATTGACGCAAAGTAAAAAAAAAAGCGCGAGACGACCTTGTATACTTGTTCTCATAAAACGTTACTGGGCAGGGAAAAACACACAATGGCTAACTTTCCAAGGTACTCCACATAGACGGTAGCAGAACATCGGCTATTATAAAAAAAAAAAACACTGTTTTATGTGTTTATTTTTTAATGGTTGGGTGACTTTTACACAATTACTTTATCATTCCACCTGGCGCGTAGATAGTCTGAGTAGAGAACGATGAATCACTGGTTAGTTACGCCTGAAGGGATCCTGTTATTTTTCATTGTTTTCGCGACCCCAGAAAAACTGTTTATATTTTGTTAGGACGTGTGTCTCCGTCGATGACAAATATACGGCGTGTCTGGTAAGTAATTATGCGGCAATATTGTATAAATATACAAAAGAGGTAAAAATAAAACTAGTTCTTCATACAAGTTTCTTCATACGGTACCCTCCTACCGATATATCAGGCCCCAAAGAGGTACCTCGAACTGAAATGATTTTACTAATTCTTTGTCATTTTCTGTATATCGCAAATACTAAAACAGTAATATTAACAGGCGTTTCAAATCATTTGGAAAATCAGAGTGGACTAAACCAAACACATAAATTTGACTTTGACTTTTCTGTATTTGGGGCAGTCAACTTCTGGTTTCCCAAATGATTTGAAACACCCTTAATATTACTGTTTTATGAATACACAGATAATGCCAAAAAAAGTATAATCTAGACAGGCATAAAAATATTTACCAGAAATGTAAAGATCAAGGTACTTACCTCTATGTGGCCTGATATATTGGTAGGAGAGCACTGAAAAAAAAAATGTTATTGCAAACTAGTTTTATTTTTACGTCCCCTATATTCTCCTATAATATTGGCGCATACTTACCGGACATATTGTTCTGAAATGCAATAATAAGTCTATAAAGACCTCATAAACCACATTAAAATAGGTATGTCACAAAAAATTAACCCTTCCACAAATGCATAGTCGAAATACTTTTACAACTATTAACAATATATGTATAATGTATGTATACCATCTGGAGGAAGTTTTTTACTCGAATTCTACCATGTGATCATTTCAGACTTCCCCGGCATGTGCTTCGCCTCTACCAGATGCGCCACCGTGGAGCCAGGCAAGACGTGGCCCCTGCATCCCTTCTGCGGACGCTCCACCTGCGTGGTCTCTGAAGACAAGCCCCCACGTCTATTGGAACTCGTAGAAGACTGCGGCCCACTACCTCTCCAGAACCCCAAGTGCAAACTCGACGAAGGTTAGCAGTTGTGTCAATTAGCACACTTTTTTAAAGAAAAGCAACTAGCACATTTAGTTTTTAGTTGTGTAGTTTTACAAAGAAAATTGTCTTATATAAATAACTGTGTTGATCGTTAGGACTTCATTTATACGTATTTTTTCTGTTTCAGAAAAGACCAACAAGACCGCTGAATTTCCTCACTGCTGCCCAGTCTTACCTGCGAAGAAGGAGCCAAGCTGGAGTATCCCGAGATCCCTACTATTGCTCCCGTACCAGAGGAAGTTGCGGCCTCCACCACACCTAAAGCCTAATCATTTTTAGTTCTTTGTACTAATTTATTTTTCTTTTATTTTTGTACTTCCCTCCCGACATCTCTACACCTTGTAGACGAAGTGATTTAAAAAAAAGTACCATGTACTACTTGAGATTGTACATATTTATTCTTCGCTTTTCAGTATGAGCTTTTCGCCTATTCTCGCCTGTCTTCCGTATACTTTTTTTCTCTTTACTAGGCAGTGCTTTACTTCACTCTTCAGTGATTCTCATCGTCTGTCGTCTATTATTTACATTTTTTTCGCTCTCCTTTAGTGATCGTAGCAATACGAATTAAGTAGGTCTCTTGAATGTGATACAATATTGATTTTTTATCATTTTCCGGTTCATTTTTATGTTGATCTTTTTTTACACATTGTATGTTTCTGTATAATTATTAATTTTTGTAATCATGATTCGGAAATAAATTTAATTATTTATTAAAATATAATGAACTTTGTGTCAAATGGTATTATTTGTAGAAATAAATAAATTAATTTTTGTTTTGTGTGTGTATACTCTTGCCATCTACCGATGGTCCAAATATTTATTATAGAAATTAATTATACATGTATAAGATATTTTTATAGAAATATTTTTGCGTAATATTAATGCAGGAAGAAATACGGTTAATGTTAAATTATTAATGTAGGTATACTTTTACTTAATCATTTATGGTACATATTAAAAAAAATACAATCAATTATCGATGCAATCTGAACTCTAAGAGAACTCAGTTCAAATGGAAAATAAATGGAATCCTTGCATAAATCAGGTTAGATTTTTTATGCACAGAAGGCTTCAAAAATAAAGTTAAACTAGACATTTAAAATTACCTACTCTGCAAAACACTGGTAAGGTTTATTATAATTATTAATATATAATATAAATAACTATTATAAGGTTAATTATTGGAGTTTCTTAAAATAAAAATGTATAATATAGGGCCATCCAAAAAAAACGTCATCATGACTGCCCTTCAAATCTGGCTATGAACGAGAGAGATGGAAATAACGATCATGTCGAGGTTTTTCGATTATGTCAAACTTTTGACAAGTGACTGTCACAATTGTAAAATAAATAATGGCTGTCATATAATGTGACAGCTTTGACAATTGAATAGGAATATAAATTTAAGATAGAATATAAATAGGTACGTCTTTTTTTACTCGGCCAACTTTGATGGCGTTTTTTTTTTTGGACGCTCGATATAATCATTTGATAAACATCGCCTAGGGGCCTAATTTTATTACATTATTCTTATTACGATAAACTTATTTTATTTTATTACAATAAACTTCAATCAATACAATGCAACTACAATCATAAACGATTATTGCGTATACATATTGCCCTATTTCATTTTAACAAACTAAAACTGATCGTGAGTGAACCAATTAATTGTCATGGGAATTCTCGAAAATTAAGTAACCAAATATTACGTCTCAGAGCCAAGGGCGTAGCCAGTATTTATGTTTGGGGGGGAGGCGCCCAATGCAGATTAAACAAAAAAGCCAAAAAAAGGTCAGCAGAGGCAACATCAACCGCAATCCCCGCGAGTATTTTGGTTTTTACTTGACCCTTTTGGGGGGGGGGGGCGATCGCTGCAGATTAAAAAAAAAAAGGTCACTGGAGGCAACGGCAACCGCATTCCCACGAGTATTTTGGTTTTTACTTGTTTTACTTGACCCTTTGGGGGGGGCGTCGCCCCCATCGCCCGCCCCCCCCCCCCGGCTACGCCCTTGCTCAGAGCCCACACAATCCAATAAGATTGTCGTTATCCATAAACACACCTACTCACAATTTTAGTATCTGTTAACATCTACAGACTGTTTTAGATACCAATTTATTGCACAATAAATTATAGAATTTATTTTTCAATAAATTGTCCAATTTTAGATATTTTTACCCAACTGTTTACACCTTGCAATATTTGTAACAATTTATTGGCCAATTTCAACACTGCCAACTCTTAATTACTAAATCCTAAGAGGATTCATAGGTTGGTCCTTAAGAGAAATCTTTTCTCATTATTAGGTTGGTACAATGAAATAAATGTAATAAGTTACTAGATATCCCTAAAATTATCCAAATTAGAGCAAGTTCTAAATTCTTACAATTTATTGTGGACCATAAATTGGGCGCAATTTCTGTTTTACACGTATTCCAATAAATTGAAGGTCAACTTGTACAATTTATTGTGAGAAAAATTGGGGTGTGTAAAACAGTCGTACGGATTCAGTCTGTATATGTGTTTAAGGTAACAAATCATTAGGATGTATTTTAATGCTAATGTTTTTTTTTTGTAACATTTGTATTATTTTTCTGACCTTATACAAATTTATTTTTTTTAAATAATTGAGTATAATGATGCGTCCACATTATGCCGCTGAATGCCATTGACAAGGCCCGCCGGCAAACAACGGCATAATGTGGATGTGACTTGGCACAGGCGAACGCCAAATTCGTGCCAATGGCATTCGGCAGCACAATGTGTACGCATCTTATTTCATTGTGGCTTTTGCCGCTGGCTTTGCCGCCCTTGTCACTTGGCGCTTCTTTTTTTGCCCTTTTTTAGACATCAACGTATATATGAATTGGCGAAGTACATTTTTATGTTAGGTACTAATATAAACTACTGCTTTAGAAAAAAAGTTTTAATAAAATAATTTGGAAGGGAAAATCCTTCCAATTTTTTTTATTTCCAAAGATTTTGGCACTATAATGTACAACGACTGACCTCATTTTCCGTCGGGTTTTATGATGAACGGTTTCATTGAATTTTTATATTTTATTTTTTTTCACTCTGTTAGTACTTGATCAATTTCATTCGGAAAAAAATTCGGGAAAATGTTATAGGTGTAAGCCTATAAGGTCATTACTAGCAAAATTAACAGGAAAACAGGATCATTAAAACTAAAGAGAAAAGATAATTTTAAACTCTTTTCGGGAACACCTACCAAATTAACAGCAGTGATACTCCTGAAAGTGCTGTTCTATCGTCTATTCAGATTTTTAACGAGGGTAGAGGGGGCCAAAATCCATCAAATGTAATTGTAATTACAATAAATTTTAAATAAATATTGCATTTCTTATAATCACATTGATCACTATTTGTTGGATTTTTGACCCCCACTTACCCTCGCCAAAAATCTGGAAAAAATGTGTTATAGAACACTTTCAGAAATATCATAGCTGTGAATCTGTTATGTATCCCTAACGCCTTGGCAAAAAAATAAAAAAGTGAAGAAAAACATGTCTTTCTTGAAAGTTTTGTTATTCTATTACACTGTAATTTTTTCTAGTAATGCACTTTATACACACCTGTAACATATTTTTTTCCCGAATTAAATTGATCAAGTACTAACAGAGAAAAAATTAAAATGCAAAAATTGACTTCAGCTTTTTCACATGAAATCGTTCTTTTTGGTGTGGAATATTCAATCCATGGCGGGGTAAATTATAAGAAAAATATTTATTTCTTGTAACTTATAGAGATAGGAGTGGGAAAATTGTTTTTTTTTTTTAATGTATATACATAGGTCTTAGCAAAAACTAAACAACACATACCTACACACCAGTGGCGGTCGGTGGAATTCGACATGCTCGTATTTTCGTAAGGAGGCAGGGACCCACACTATAATTTAGGGGTGGTTACTGACTTTAGTAGAAGGCTATAATGGCTAAAAAACTTCAGGGAAAACTTGCGAAATTATTTTTTCCAAAAATGGCGTCCGGGCAGATCCTGGAAACGGCTTGCAGAATATTTGCGAAATATATTTTTTTCATAATCACCGAGTGAATACAATTTTTTTTATACTTGTGATTTTATCGAAATTGAGATCTGTAAAAGTTATGGAAATTTGAATTTTTATTTCATCACATTTCGCCTATGAGATATTACAATAGTTTTGTATCTTTAAGGAAAATATAAAAACATAGTATAAAAAAAATTGTATAACACGAGTATAAAAAAAATTGTATTTGTTCGGTGATTATGAAAAAAAATATTTTGCCAATATTTTGCAAGCCGTTTTCAAGATCTGCCCGAGGTAGCCATTTTTTTTAGAAAAATTTCGCAAGTTTTCCCTAAAGATTTTTTGCCAATACAGCCTTCTACTTAGGTCTAGTAACCACCCCTAAAATGTGGTGTGGGTCCCATGTCTCCTTACGGAAATACGAGCATATCAAATTTACCGGCCGCCACTGCTACACACATACATACTGAATGTGTATAGGATAGGTAAGTACATACATATTCATCCATCATGCTTTTAAAACATTTTTTTATGAAATGTAGCACACATACAACAAGACCTGTTTAATTTTTACAGATCGCAGTTTTGGTATTATTACAAATGGCAATTACATATGTCAGAAAACAAAACACTTTTCTTCTGGCGTGTTCCCCAAATCACTGAGGGAGGGATATGTCAAAAAACTGTTCCAGATCTTATGATTGATTGGTAAATTAAAACCTTGATCAAACCCGGTAACGCTGTTGTTAGTGTGTACTTTTGTGAGACGTAATTAACAAAATGATAATTAAAAACCTTTATTTGTTATATTATATTTCAAATTTTCTTCAAATTCGAAACACCCTGTATAACGCTTTAAAATATATGTAAATATGCAATCAACTGTATAGAGTAGTGTATGTCTGGTTGTATATGTACCAGTAATATAATATGCCTTGTCATTGAAATTGGGTCATATTAGTCATACGTATAAGAATACACTCAACATCCACATATCCGAACTCCAAATTTCCGAACTCACGACATTTCCGAACTTTTTCTCACGATATTTCCGAACTTGTACTTCCACATAACCGAACTTGTCACTGATTGGTTGACGACAAAAAACCGCGAAATTTGAAATGAGAAAAATGTGAACACAATAATGCGATTATTATTAAACATTTCGATTGTCACAGAATTCAACAAAGAGGAAACCGCCCCTCCCTCAGCAGCACACCTGAGACAGGTTCTTACAAGAGTTCTTCTTTGTACAAACCAGTGGAAAACACTTATTTCAAATGGCGTATCATAAGTACCGATGCACTTTTTTGTGTCAATCCGTCCACTCGATTTTCGTCTTTTTTCAACTTCCGACAAGTAAATTCTCTTTTTTCCCAGGAATTTCTGCCACTGACGATTTACAAATATTGTACATCTTACATAGATCAACATTTTTAACACCATTTTTTTGCGTAATTTATCAAATCCAGCTTTTGCTCCAAGGTTAGCCTCTTAGCAGGCTCTTTTCTCTGCAAATAATCAGTACAATAATGTTTGTTTTGTATCACGGTTTTCTTAAAAATACATATTTTCTCATCATTTTTCATTTCAGTTTTAAATTATTATAGGTTACGTCAACAAAATGTTCAATAAATAAACAAACTTTTACTTTTGAATTCCAAAATAATTACCTGCATCACTCTCTCCTTTGCACCTGACATTTTTTTTGTTTAGAAAACGTTCTTTTATTAACATGTACACATGTATGTATGTATTACATTTGCATAAAAACCTCGAAAAACAAAGAAAAGTACTAGAATGATCCAGAAAACCCCTTTGCGCATGCGCCAGCAGTTCGGTAATCCAGAGGTGACGAGAGTCTCGGAAATGTGGAAGTCTCATGGAACCGAAAAGTTCGGAAATGTGGATGTTGAGTGTATTTCTGATGTAATATCTGAAATAATATTGTCTAAATATACAAGAACTTTTTCATCTTTTAAAAATAAACATGATTAAATCACTGAGTAAAAAATAGCAAAATGTTTAAATCCAAATCCGTTATTTGGTCCCTAAATTTTGAATGACTAAATAGGCAATGAACAGTTTAAGCATGTTTGTTGTTCAGATACTCTAGTGTAGCTCTCTCTATACTCTAGTGGCATTGGAATAGATAGTTATTTCTCTTAAATTCAGTTTAAAGTATTGATTAAAGCCAGCGTATATGTACGTTGTTAAAGCCTTCGTGACGAAATAAGGAAAATTCATTGACCTCCACGAAATTCACAAGCAAACAATTGACGTCATCGTTCTCGGTCGGTCTACATGACGTAAGCAACGTCGAACTATCCCGAACGTTGAAAACAACCGACGCCAGAGAACGAGAACGCGACATTTATAATCAAAATGGCAGAATAAACGTATGTGAATAGTAAAGTTCCGCAGAATCAGTGTAAAAATGGCTATTATTATCGAAAGTGTTGTTATCAGTGCCCAAGATAGTGAAAGTAAAGTGTCCGTTGCAGCTGTTCAAAACGAAATTGTTCGAAAAAAATTGCTCGACGAGGAAATTTCGTGCTCTTTGCCAGGACATTTTAGAGGGAAAACCCACTCCCATATGAACTTTAGACATATCCACGTGAGAAACTGTTGTACGTCTCATACGGCAAGGGGTCTACTGTGTCACGCCTAAATAAATAAATAAAAAGCAGACGTATACAAAATGGAATTTTGTGAATACGATGGGCCACCCAGGCCACATTGGTCCATTCACGAACCAAAAGAGAGATTTCAGCTTTCACGTACAAAGTGTTTCTATAGTTCCAGGAAAAACTTTTAGTAATCCGAATTTTGTAAATAAGCACCATCCTAGTGTACATGGCTTCCAGAATAATATAATTTTGACACCGATCCCAAAAACAGTCACAATGACAGTTCGAATCTAAGTAAAACTAAACCATTCGAGTCGACCGGTACCCTTGTAAATTCTAGTCAGAGTATACTAGACAAAGTTAAAGAGAACCACATAGACGTTATCAAACCTATCGAACCAAATCCTCAAGAAGAACCAAATCCTGTGATGTGCAATAGTAGAAAGCGAAGTAAGAGGAATCGCAGGGGTAGATGGAGTAAAACCCCAAACAAGAACAGCAAACAGAATATTCTTAGACAACAAATAAACGATATGGATATAGATCTGGATATAGAGCCGTCTAGTACTGTCACAGACATTAGCATGAGCCCTAAGGAACCACACTGTTTCGCATTGACTGATTTTATTATAGAGAAGCCTTGTAAAATGAAACCTATTCAAATTAAAGTTGACCAAAGTCAGCACGATTCCGACGAAGAACATTTGCCTTCCGAGATCGCCATTTCTCCATTTGGTAAAATGTACGTACGAGAGAGACAGGTGTCTATAACGGAATCCGAAGATAGCTTTATCGTCTTTGATAGTGGGACCGATGAGGAATTGGCCTTTTCTGAGGAGTCGGGAACGAGAGTGAAAGCGAAAATGAGGAAGAAGATATCGATTCATCATCATCTGTCATTCCGCATAAGAGAGTAAGTAATTTTGTAAGGTTATAAGTTTGTATTTTTTTTTGCATGATATGCAAGAGTTTTCTAATATAAGTTGGCAGTGGCTCTTTGCACCACACGTATACGTTTATATGCGTGTAAGTCTCAATGTACACGAGAGTACATGAACGGGAACGAGAGTACACGAGAACGTCGTGATGCGAAATAAATGAATCTACAATTCACCCTTATTTAAAAACTGAAATTATCCTTAATCGTTAGTAGAGAAAGCCTCGGTGGTATTCATAGAGAAATTTTCAATTACATTTTCATACAATATGTGGTTGTGCTCAATACGAATATGGGTAACTAGGAGGATTTTTTCGATTTTCCCCTTCCCTTAATCGTCATTTTGACGCAAAACTCGCGAAGCACCTCAACTTTCTCGTGTACTTTCTGGTGTACACTCGTGTACTCTCGTATACATTGAGACTTACACGCATATAAACGTACACGCGTGGTGCAAATAGCCACTGCCGTATATGTCAGTCAAGTAACAATCCACTGCACAGCGCAACGTTACATTGTTACAGTCCAGATTTCAAAGTGGCATTTTTACATTGCGATGTTTTATTGTATATTTGTATGCATTATACTGATTTTCCTTAAGGTTTTACACAAAATATTTACTTGAGATACCTAACTTGTTTTTATTTTGAGGGTATCATAAAATAACATGTTTATCAGCTACACCACTGACAAGTGGTACAAATAAACACAAAGGCAATTATTTTAATGCATTAGTGGAAAATTCTGTATCACATAATTGCTTATTTATCTGATTATAGATAATTTCCAGAACTAAAAATAATTAAATATATTTAAGTTTAGGTTTTCCACAAAAGTTCTAACAATGTAGTTGAAATCAGCGTATGTATCTGTAATTCCTGAACAAAAGCTGATTAAATCTAGAAAATGTGTAAAATCCACTCTAGACTGTCCCTTTTTATTAATGGATTGGCCACTAACAAAACATTTTAAATATTAATTGTATGTTAGTATTTGTCAGAAAGAAATTTATATGGAAATCCAAAAGATTACTACAGTTATTCTTAAGAAAACACTGTCAAAATAATGTCAATAGAAAGTAATTTACGAGTAGGTAGATAATAAGTGTTTCTAAATATACATATTCCATATACATACATAGGTAGTTAACAGTTTATCTAAATGTTAACGATATAATTTGTTCAAAACTATGTTTATATCGGTTTATATACAATGAAATAGAGCTGCTCATTAAGCACTCCTAGTATTATCCCATAGCATTAATAATATCCCATAATATTATCCCATATTATCTTACCACAAAACACATTTGTTCTGGTGTCCACTAAGCTAGGGACAAATAGACGTTTCATGAGTGACAATCGCTATTGCATATGATTGCTAACAGTCTGTCTTTGTCATATGAATAAAAATGAAAAGTGCCATTTTAGTGGAATTTTACCTCTCCTACCTTACAAATACCTTTGTGGATGGAGGAGATTATATTTTTATTTACTAAAAGGACGAGAGAAAAATATTTTTCTGTCATAATCTAGTAAATACCATCCATAATGTTTTTCATAATAATTGTTTTTCTGTAAATATCGACAATGATTCATATACTTAATGTTTTTGCACCTAGTTGGGGAACATAATAAAGGAATGTTTTTTTTAATTAGCATAAAAATTGATATTGATTGTTTTTTGCATTCTGGTCACCACTTTCTATTCACTAAATAAATATTAGTCTCCTCATTTTTTCACAAATAATACATAAATCTGATTTAGGAATAGACTACAAATATACATATTATGTGTATGTATGTAGATACCTTTGTAAAGGTGGATTTACATATATTATCCGGTCAGACACGGTGCAGAAACGTTACGTGTCCAGCAAGGCAAACATTCTTATATGTATTTCTTATAGAAGTATTTATATTTGGCGAATCGGTTCCGTTCAGGCACGTTACGTGTCATACACATACCGTCCGTCATTGTTGAGAAGAATGTTTGTCTGCCAGGATATACGTCTATTATTTCTTAACAAGAGTTCACTGTATTCTTGCAATATATCTATATGTCTGAAGACGAGAGATATAAATAGTACTGAAAATATAAACATCTCCCTTCTTTGTCGGAACGTAACTACGTTCCCGCACCGTGTCTGACCGTATAATATAAATCCACCTTAAATGAGTACTTAGATATCAAAGTTAATTCGTTTTCATCAAACTGTAATGCTTAATCTTTTTGTGATTTCTAGGGATTTGTAAAGAACAAACTTATTACTGTAAACTGACGAAATAAAATGCCCAATAACTAAATTTCAGTTAATGATGACCTATCAACTATCTACAAGAGCTCATAGATAAAAGTGATTTCATAATGTTGCAAAAATGGAAGTACCTAATATCGATGATGTGATGTTTCAGGGTTTATCCACCAAGATTTAAAATCTAAAATTCGATAGGTCTATCATACAAAGTAACTTTTTTTGTTAACAGTTTGCCTAATTTTTCTCTTTATTACTTCTAGTGGAACGGAAATCTTTCACTCCACTCTTAGTCACCACTCCTAGTCTGGTGAACTAGGACGAATTTAAAAAAATGTGAAAACATGCATAGCCAAACTAAACATTAAATTTATGTTCATTTAGTTGATTATGTTTTCGTTGTACACAGGAAGGGGAGGAGGGGCTTCAATTTTGTTGAATTTTAATGTGAATTACTAAAGTATTCATGAGACGTGTTGTATAGGTTCTTGAGATAGAAGACTTTAAATATCATTATTTCTCTACTCTCATTTTTACTTCCATATCCAAAATAGATCGTGTATATAGTTCTTTAAGGTCATATTGACAGTAAAGATCAAACATATTGATAAAAAAATAACATATATCACATATGTTATGATTGTTATATGGGTCATTCAGGTTATATGAGTCATATTGGTCATAAGTGCCATGAAGGTAATCGCACTAATATAACACTTTTAAAAACCTAACCTGATGTTTTCAGCGATTTGGTCTAATTAAATGCAGAAAAAATTAGATGTGGAAGTAATGATTCGTTATACCTACAATTCGTTCTACGTATACGTTATTTCTACTAAGATTTGAGACAGCGAATGTACCGTTCCAAATCTCAACGTTTTTTTTTCTTTGCCATGTGTTACTTGAAAAATAAATTTTGCGTCGCCCTGATTTCATTTCAGACCACAAAATATTCATTTAGGTTAATGTGGGAGTTTTGAGATGGCAGATGGCATACGGAGCTGCTGTAAACTGTTATGCAGCTGCCATTGTTCAATAACTGTTATTGTTGATGTTTCGGATATATGTCAGATTGAAAATAAGTTTTCTTGTATGTAGCTCTAATTTTGCGGATCTTGGTGCGATATTTTTATGTAGAATGTTTAAATGTATCTTCTTGTCCTTCAATTCGTCAATTAAAACAGTTTTCCGACTCCACCCCTTGCCATACAAGTCCAAGTAAATCATCAACGAACCGTCACCATATTTGAGAGTTAATTTTAAGTTCTTTATTTTGCGGCTCAGTATTTTTTGTTCGCCACAAAAACGCAATCATGCCACACAAAATTTATATTTCAAGTAGACACACGGTAAAGAAAACCATCTTGAGATTTGGAATGTTCTCAACTCGCTCAAAACTTAGTATGTAGATATTGTGGCAACCCATTTAAATGCCATAATTGCTGCACGCGGTGAGCTTACAAAATATTAAATTATACTTTTAACTTTTATTTATTTTAATAGGTAAATACATATGTAGGGTACGCGTAATTTTGTGACCCGATGTTTGTACTTCTTTCAGTAAAATATATTTTTATTTTTCTATTCCTTGTTCCGTTATTTCCAAACTTGTACATTCCATTGCTTAAGACACACATTTACCCTCAAAAAATCTTAGTTTTTCCTATTTTCTGCCATTAGGATCTTTGACATTAATTTTAATGTTTGGAAGGGTACGAATAATTTTGTGATTCACTGTAGATGTGTATGCAAATATGCAGTGTATTTGTCGTTCAGTTTAATTTCATATGTATATACACTGAAGGAATGACTATTATGAAGTTGTGGGACTGTCCCTTATTTTATCGTAACCATATACTACGTAGGTGAACAGTGAGATATACAGTAGTTACATACACAAGTAGTAATAATGACCGTTCTAAAACTACTTAACTGAACGTTTTAGAACCACTTAAATACTGAAAATGCCAACCAATCTCTTAATGTATATTTAACGATTTCACTATATACTGACTACCGGGGTAAGAACTATGTAAAGGTTTCATAGGAACTTTAATGATAGAACGTGGCAGTCCTTTATCGCAAGGGTCGATAATCTTAGCGATAGGGAGCACTGGGGTTGGGGAGATGCCTAGTGCGTGAAATAATAAAAAGACCAGGACGAAGTTTCGGATAAATACTTAAATTTTTGCGCGTTAATGTTTTGACTGGCGTTTTCAAATGCCGAGACAAAAATAAATTAGAGGGCGTCCCGTTTAAATATTCTTACATGAAGCTCTCTTTATGGCGCGCTTAGGGATATGGAGTATCTGTCATATCGAGCCATCCAAAAAAAAAAACGTCATGAAAGTTGGCCTATCTTAAATTTATAACCGTATTTAATTGTCAAAGCTGTTGCATTATATGACAGCCATTATTTATTTTACAATTGTGACTGACTTGTCAAAAGTTTGACAACCGAAAAGCTTCGACATGACCGCTATTTCCATCTCTCGTTCATAGCCAACTTTGATGAGATTTTTTTGGATGTCTTATACACATAGTATCATATTTTTAAATTAAAATTTATAGAAGTATATTTATGACGTGAAAATAAAGACCATGAAATGGTAAATTTTTATGTTATTTTGGCGGAGCCTAATACTTGTAAATTGTTCTTCTTTTTCTTTGTTTTTATCAATTTATCATATACAGTGTACTCTACTTTTGACGGACTGTTATAACTAGAGCCCGGATCTCTGCCATACATTCCAAGAACGGACTAACAAGTAACCCCTATGAACGGAAAACACATTGTTTAAATTATTAAAATAACTCCATAGTTATTATCTATGTTGAGATGTTAATGTAAGATATTACTAATAAAGCCTTTTATGTACGTAGTCGGTCCTCTATAACCTAGTTTTCCGTTAAGCGACCTATGGATATAAAGATTAAACAAGTCTCCTAGGGTCATATCCAGTATATTGTGGCAATTTGTTGCAACGTCAAAATTTAAAAAATAGAGTGCATAGTAAAAATCCTTAACGTAAAATTCCATGCTCTGTCGATTCTCGGTGCTAAAAATAGGTCGTTCCATTCGAAAAATGGAAATTAAATGACAAATGATTTTGAAATTTTAGTCCAAGGTTGAATTCGAATCACCGTCAAAGAGATCATTTTGACAACAATTTTAGCTTCGACCATTGTTTTTTTTTTTTTAAAACGCGTAGATTTTCTTATATCCAGCCGTTCCTGGCTTCTTGAAATATCATATATGTATTGTCAAAGAAAGCCTCATTAGAGCAATGACGCAATAAAATAATTTAAGCAATCGTTGCTTCACTTTATATAATACATATCTACTTGTATTATTCTTAACAGGTGTGCTATAAAACATTCAAAACAATATACATTTTTGTGTGTACTTATCTATGTACTTGGTTTATTAGTACATATTATCAGAGGTACTTTTTGATAACGCCTACTTAATGATTACTCTTTATTTACGTATTCTATATTCGGAAATAATCCGTGTGTAAATACTGTATACTGTTTTCTAGATTCCAGTAATTTCTTCCAAAATCACAATAATATCAACAATTTTTTTACTCGGCAGGACACAATTCGTGAGCACGAAATTTGGCGTGACATATGGCCGTGATTCCGATCCTAACAGTAAATTTTACATTTAGCACGGTATATCTGGCCATGTAAAATTTCATCTACCATAATAAACCATAAATAAAATGTTACTAATTGATATCTGATGTCCGGTCATATTGTGTTTTTTTTTTCATTGCTTTGCTATGCTATACTTTTTACATCGGTATTTTTTACATTCAGTATTTATCAGGGTATTTATAATGAATATAAGCTTTTGTATTATTTTCACACAGAAAATTTCCGTTGAAGGTTAATTTCCCACATCACCAAATATGAAACTCCAAATAATTTAGATATTTCTTAGTTTGCCTGAATACCTACGATAAAGTGGGAACTTGAGGTTTAAATTCCGTTTTAATCGTCTCGTGATAATGACAACGTGTTTGGCGAAACGCGCGTCGATTGAAGTAATTTCTTTGTCCGTGTTTCAAAAAGATTCAGTACCACTCCATGTTGAAATTTGGTTCAAATGTTTTTCTTTTCTTTAAAAAGTAATAGTCCTGGTGATAGTGAAGTGAACTTAGGAGTGGTATTTTGTTAAAACGAACTGTTATAGGTTTTTTATGAAGTATTTGAGGTGCAAAATACATACATATGTACATATGTATTCAACCTGATTTGGTTTTTCTACGTTGGTTGTTCAGAAAATAACTTCAGACGGAAAATATTCAACGCAGTTGTTGATTCATTATTTATATACCTTTATAATAAATATAAAACGTGAAAGTTGATGAATTAAAACGCAAATATAATGGTAATAATAATTAATATCTCATGTAGATAAGTTTGACCTCGATCGTTATTAGGTGAAGCGTTTATTCTGTATGCATATGCAATTAGCATGGGTTGTTGCATGTTTCGTATCTACATGTACATTTAAACTAATATTTTATTTTACCAAACAGGCAAAATCATAAGTATTCAAGTTGATAAATACTGTTAAGGTAATTCAATCTATACCTGTAAAAGCATACGTTAAATATGCACGTTTGTTGCTAGTATTATCATAGATATTACTAAAATTGGATTAGACGTTAGATGAATAATTATGAGAAAGCAAAATAAAGTAAAGCTGACCAGTTGGTTTCATCCAGTACCATGAAAACACACACAAACAATGTGTAGTAATATCTCAATGGTAGTCAACATAGTAACATCTCAATAGTATACGTACGTAGTGTCCATCAAAAAAAGAATGCACTCATGCACAGGATTTTTAAAAGTGTCCTCGTCTTCTATAAATCTATCAACCTCGCCAATGTCATTTGAAATTTTTGATCGCCACCAAAATACCATTGTTTTTAATTTTTATATAAGACTACATATTATACAGACTAAATATTATACAGAAAAAAATGTAATCGTATTCATGTTCTGTGGAATATTTGATGCATATTGGGGAGAAATATTTACAGTATGTAATTTAAGCGGCCTTTACTGTTTGCAGATAAAAATTTCAAGCTCGGAGCTATAATTATTGCCTGCAATTTTACATGATGCCAACTGTTTGACATAACCTCAACGTTCAACGTGCTGTGCCATCGTTTGTATTGTGTTTTGTGATATCTAAAATTTCTTAATTTTGTGGTTTTCTGAATTTTCCCTCACTGAGATTGATTTAATCTTGTCTATTTTGTTTGTTTAAGATGGTTAAACTTTTTAAGCGCCTTACAATTTGCAATATTTAATTTGATTGTAACTTGACAAATTTTTTTTTTTTTTTTTTTTTTTTTTTTTTTCACCCCACAAATACAAAATAGACATGATTAAATCAATACAGTGAGAGAAAATTCAGAAATTTTAGATATACAAAACAATACAAACGATGGACAGACGTTGAACGTTGAGGTTATGTCAAACAGTGGTAATAAAATTGAGATAATATAGTTCCGGGCTGAGTTTTTATCTGAAGAAAAAAAATAAATGTGCCTGAATAATTTCTGAATTTTTTTTTGGAAAAAATTGTAATAAAGGATAAGTTATATTTTGGTAAAGGTGGAATAAAATTAGCGAAAAGTGCAAACTGTAAAATAACACCGAAATCTCTTGCGCAATAAAAATTGCTGCAATATAAATTGCCGCAAGAAAAATTGCGAACTGTAAAGCGGCCTTCACAGAAAGATTGGATAGAAATATAACAAAATAAAACAGAATACCACAGAAGACCATCGACAAGACCTGTTTACTTTTACACAGGACAGTTTCGATGTTATAATAAAATTGAAGGGTTATACCTGTAGTTTTACACTTTTCACCAAATGGAAGTTAAATACTTCACAGCAAAATTCATAAACTTTAAAATAGTCCTACAAATTTTCCTTAGAAATCACTTTATTAAAAAAATTGCCATTTTTCCTGTCTTTATTTTACTAACAAAAAATATACTTCATGAACTAAATTGAAAGGCAACAAATTTGCGTTGATATTTTCCAAAAAAAAAAAAAAAAAAAAGACAAAAATACAGAAAATTGTAACGTCGTAGAGCGGTAGGAGAGAAGTGAAAACTTCAACTAACGTGACATAACGGGCATGACGGCACGAGCTTGCAGTTTTATTCCCGTCCAAATGAGTGTATAGCCGCTATGCTAGTATGACGGTTTTTAAGTTCTCTGGCCAGAGGCGCTTATAGTTTTCACTTCAAAAAAAGTCTTAATTCGTCTATATTTTAAAAAATAAACGTATTTTGTGGCCATCGAAAATTTCAAATGATATTGGCGGGGCTTACCAATTTCATATAGACAATATATTTAGCTCTTTTTTTGCTTAAAAATGTCGCAGATAATAATGATACAGTTTTAAAATATATAATATAAAATAATACCATGTCGTGCAGATTTTTTGACGATGAAAATTAGACTAAGGAAAAAGGAAACAGGAAAAATTATAATGTTCAACGACCACATTTATAAAATGTATTGTCTCTATTAACTGCATGGTTGGCACGTGACTTGACATTGGTTGGACGTGACTTAAAAAACGTATGCTCATGCATAGTGCGTGTACTCAACATGTCAAGCATTCGTTTTTAGTAAATTAGATGATAATAAATAATGTTTGAAGTATACTTTTATATCCACAGTTCACTTAACTGATACTATCGTCGCCAGGATGATAAAATTGTTAAAAAGCTAGTTTTTAGGCCACCTTTAAACTCGCGATTGAGTACAGAAAATTCCATTGCTTGTATTATTACACAGCACGAAAAACAATGGATCGAATGTATGTATTTCGTTGTCTGGTAAAAAATTGCATAAATAAGTTGAGGAGTACGAAACTATTTGTGGTTCAAGGTTACATTGACAAGGTTCCAGTGAAAAGTTAACGAACAACATTAACACGAACAACAGGATCAACTGTACAGATTAATCTGCGTATATATCTCACGCAATTTTTTTAATATACAGTGTGACCCACTTAAAACCTGGACATCCTTCTAAAACGTTGATTCATTGCTCGGTTTCTGCCGTTTTTTTTTTACTGAAATTTAAGAAGTCATATTAACATTTTTTGTACAAAATCTCTAAATACACCACTTAACTTCCAGCATTACCTAAAATGAGCATGTACCAAATATGTCGTCAATTTTTTAAGAAATTTATTCAGATTTTTTGTATAATTCATTATGCTTTCTTGATTTTAATTTGCATGTATGTATAAGGTTTAGTTTTTTTGTAAGTAAAACGTGTCACTCTACAGTACCCTATATTTAAAACAAAATCATGTGAAAATTGGTCAATAAATTAATATTTTAGAAGGTGGTCCAGGTTTTAAGGGGTCACACTGTAGGTTTTTCTAACAAAATTATCTTAAAACAAAAGTTCCCGGTAACTACAGACCACTATTTAGCCCTTGTTGGGACTCCTCAATGTAACTGAGAGTGACATCTAATATTAACAAAACTAAACAGTATGTAAGAAAAAAATGTTGAGTGCAAAACTAAACAGTTAACAGGTAGCAGATATTTGTAGATAGTAAAAAATACCTATAACCTTGTTATTGTAAGAGGTTGGTTGGCATTGAAATGCATATGGGGCATTTCACGCCAACTAAGTGGGGTCAAAAAAAATTTCTGTTTGAAACATATTACAATCGATAGTACTTGCTAAAAAACTAACTTCCCTAAAATTTTAGATTTTTTGAGCCACAAGGAGAGGGATGGTGAGGGTGAGAAAATACAAATTGTCGTTTCGACTCTAAAATTTCATCTTTCTCGGTAAGAAAATGAAAAAAATTAAAAAAGAAGGTTGCAATGGTTTTCGATGTTTTTTTGCGTAGAATGCGATAAAAATATTTTCAAAATTATTGGGGGTAGTTTTCATCCTTATTTTGAGAATTGAAAGTTTAAAATCGAAATTTCGAAAAGTATGACGATTTTTTTTTTCAATTTTTTTTTTTCTTTTTTTTTATTTTTTGTACGATTAATTTTTAATTCATAATGGGCGTCGACCAAGAACTGGCTCAAAAAACAACCCAAAGGTAAGAAAACGTGGTTTTAGCGTATTTTCTCATCCTGTGAGGGAGACTAAATGTCAACTCGTGTTTTTACATGGCGGACCAGATAGTAGTCAACTGATCCAGTATAGTAGTCAAAATGGCAAATAATTTTTGAAATTTTCTATATAAAATTATTATTTTTTATTTATTAAGATGAAAATACGCTAAAACCACGTGTTTTACCTTTGGGCCGATTTTTGAGCCAGTTCCTGGTCGACGCCCATTATGAATTAAAAATTAATCGAAAGTACAAAAAAAGGAGAAATTAAAAAGAAATGAAAAAATAATCGTGTCATACTCTTCGAAATTTCGATTTAAAACTCAATCCTCAAAATAAGGGTGAAAACTACCCTCAATAATTTTGAAAATATTTTTATCGTATTCTACGCAAAAAACACATCGAAAACCATTGCAGCCTTCTTTTTTTAATTTATTTCATTTTTTTATCGAGAAAGATTGAAATTTTAGTCGAAACGAAAATTTGTATTTTCTCACCCTCACCATCCCTCTCCTTGTGACTCAAAAAAATCTAAAATTTTAGGGAAGTTAGTTTTTTAGCAATTTAAATTATAAATTATTTTATATAGTATCTATCGATTGTGATATGTTTCAAACAGAAATTTTTTTACCTCACTTAGTTGGCGTGAAATGTCCCATATACGTATGTGATGCAACCTGTGAAAAAGTACCAGATGTCGGAAAAGTGAATTTTGCGCTACAGCCCAAAACGCAGTTTTAAGTCGAAAAATACGAATTCCGGATTTCAACGGATATATGTAGGTGCTAGACATATCTGGCAACGATGTACAGTAGAAATAAGTCGTTGGATTGGAGCAATCCAAGACGAGATAACGATTTTTTCGTGTACAGTTCTGTTCCAAAACTTTAAATGTGTTTTTCTCAAAATTACGATTTTACATATTGAAACTTTACCTGCTTTCAGTTCGAGCTATATTAACGCTAGACTTATTTATTTTTTTTAAATGAAGCGAAATTTATGCTCTATCGAAATCTGACCATCACCCGAAAACAGTTTTTCCAACATCTGGTACCTACTTTTTCACAGGTTGCATCACTACGTACATATACGTACATATATGTTGCATATTTATAAACAATCTTTTTTTTACTTTTAATCAGAATATTTATATGCAGTATGCACACGAAAGTTGACATTTTCACGCCCTAACATAAGGAAAACCAGTTGCATATCTAATAACTGTAATAAGAAGGTATACTGTACGCTACATGTACAAGTAAATACCCATTGCCACATAAAATTTCCATTGGACTTGGGAGAAAAAATATTAATATACACGCCCACTTAGTGAATCATATTTGTACTTGGTACATTGCTACAACACCGAATACATCACTAATGTAGTTGATTCATCTGTTCTTAAAACGTGGGGTCATTGATGTGTTCAAGTTTTATAATAGAATATTTTGTATGAATTTGTAATAGGATTTATTGGTTTCTATAAAACAAAATTGGTCTTATGATTTCCTTGATTGCTGTATTTTAGAAAACAGGGGTTGGGTATACTTTTAATTTTTTTGCTTCACTCTCCTATGGTGATTTTGAAAACGGCTTATAACTGTAGCATATTTGTGAACAATTGTTTGATCACAACACTAACATAAATAAAAAAACTACTGTTAAGGACTAATGAACTTACTGGTCTGTATAAAAGCAAATTAAATAGAGACTCAAAATTAACTAGCATTAAACACAATAAATTATGATTAGATATTAATGAACTTGTACTTATATACTTTTTTTTTTCTGATAAATTGTAAGATATAATGAAATCGTTACAATTTTTCCTGCTCAAAGAAATTATTTGTAAACATCTCTGTTGAAAAACTTGATAAACAAGTGAATTTTATTCAAGTAGGACCCAAATAATAATCTGCTATAATTAGAATGTATAAATATTCTGGTTATAACTATATACTTACCATACCATAAAAACTATAGTCAATCATCATTTCATCATGTGATTTTACTTGCATTTTAACCTCAGAAAATAATCGCAAATCATGTACGAGTATAAATGAATGGCCTACACATTAAATTATAATTGAGCCCGCTAGAAATTAGAAATGGGATACTAATAAAAATCGAATATTGTATATATAGAAGAGTTTTACCACATTTGTATATTTTATATAGTGTAAAAATAAAAAGTTATGTTTACAAATAAGTTACATTTTGAAGTCATTGCACTTTTATCTTAGACATTTTGTGTCCTCTTCAGGTGAGATTTGCCCAAGACAATGAACTCTGCGAGATCCACCCGATGGTGCAGTGGTCCTTTGCATATCAGCAGGCGAGAAAGGGGCCCTGGGAGGAATACGCGAGAGACAGAGACAGGTTCGGCAAGAGGATCGCCGAAACCGAGAGGGTACTCTCTCCCATTTTGGACGCCAAACACAGAGACACCGTATATCGAGAGCGATTTGTAGACAAAATTATAGCCTCTTAAGATGTAACAATAGTTTATTTGTTTTAGATATTCCGGGATGTTCTAGTCGGATATCATGTACGATTCTATCTCAAACAGAGCAAGTACAAGGAATGAATGCTTGCAACGCATTTCACAATGGTACAAACTTTCTGGTCATAGTCGGCAACTAGTTGAGTCACTTCCTAGTATGTTCATCGCTACATCAGCGATAGATAGATGTTTCATGTAATTTCAACATGTTTGTAAAAGTATTTTGCTGAACTGCAGGAGGTGGGAGAGGGGAAGGTCCCTTGGTTCATAATAAACTTTACAGTTAATGGAGTTATAAGTCAAAATTGTTCACTTTTACAGACAAAGCAACTAGACTGTTACCTGCAGTGACATGTATTTTATTTGTGCTAGGAAAGATTAGATTTTACTAGAGAAACTGTACATGATACTGACTTGCATTTTTAAACACTCAAGGCTGTGATGGACAGGTAACTTGAGAAAATATCTTCAAATTACTTCATCTTAATCTAAGGCGACATATATTTATTCCCTTCCATCTGTGATATTTTTGTACATACAGGCAAAAAGATAAAATATTGTAAGGCTAATTAGCTTAATGTTTTTTATAATTTATTATCGAGAGATAATGCTACTCTTCTATGCGAATGGCTGTAGATTATTTGAAGTACATTGAATTTATTTTTGTTATCTATCTCTGAAGGAAAAAACCGTACTCAAATGGATAACACTTAATCGAAATGGAGAAAGACGAAATTTTGTCTTTAGTCCAAGTTTGCACATAATTTAAATTTCATAAATTTTAGAAATAGCACTTTTGACTAAATACTAAATGTTATCTGTTTTTATACTTCCCATATGTAAATAATTCTGTGTCAGGTTTACCAAATATATACGTTGCTGATCGTCTTGCCGAATTTAAATGGTAACCACTTAAGGGATTTTTTTGTGTTTGGTTTAGGGCTTCGTTAGTACAAATTATATTTTCTATTTTTCTAAGGCAGATATTAATTTGTAATATTGACCCATTATAATTTTACTCTGAACAATATATGCTATGGCAATTAAATCTGTAGCCTGCCTTTATAAAATAAGGATAAAAAAATTGTTATTGGCAAATTTGCCTTGCTAACCGATTTGCTTTCTGTTATAGCAATTTTTAATTTGGTGCTAATTTGTTATACAAATTTTAGGAGTAATTTAATTGAATAATAAAATTTAATGTAAATATAAAAATATAGCAGTAATAAAAAAATATCTACTTTTTTTTCTCAAAGGCGTTAGACCCATCAAGAAGGGATGATTCGAAGGTACCTAATGTTATGTACATTTGTACATAACAATAAACATTTCTCCGAATCGCCCTGTATATTCCCTTACACCCATCTGTATTAAATTCATAATTGGATGAGCGCAAAAATAATATATTCTATCAATGTTTATTATACTTTTATTACTTAACACTAGGTATTACTAATTTTGACCCTGAAAAAAATATATTTTAGGGTCATCGGAAATAAAACGACAAATTTAAAGCTATTATTTTATAATGAATAATCTTATATTTTACAAATATATTACAATTTTACACTGACTTATCCAGAGCAATATAAAAAGAAAAGTTTACATTTCGTAACATTGAAAACACCGTCAAATTATGGTATTTAATGTTACTGCCCTAGGGAAACCAATCAAAACGCTCAATTTGATATCACACTAATTTGACATGAGAGATGAGATAAAAATCTCGATGTGTCCTAATGGGATTAAAACCTACATATTTTGGGATACTAATGATATCCTATAATTTTCAAGACTGATGTTAAATAACACTAGTTATACTGATTTTTTTGCTGACACTAAATCCTTTAAGCATACTATTGTATACATAGGAATTATGGGAGACATTCCAGAGGCGGACTTAAAATATCAAAGTTATATTTTCGAATATGCGATGGTTATTTGTGATAATGACGACCAATAAGTCAAGAAAAGATCTTTTGTACAGGGTCCATACAAGAGAAAATGCGAAAATAATTTGCATAAACCCAACGGATTTTTTGCATTCTGTTCAATTTCCATTTGTAACATAAGTACTTCTGTTTTTTTATTTAATTATATTAAACTATTGATTTTAGTATGATAATATCCAATGAACTTTACAAAAAATATGTAATACCTGTGTTACACCCACAAACAATTTGATGTGTATTTTCTGTGACTTTTAACTGTTCCTAAAAACAATGAAACAATAAAACAAGGTTTTATTTTTGCGGAAAAACTGATATTCCATCGAATCCATCCCTGTTCTAGATGTTACATGGTTTGTTCCACAAAATTCGTATCAAATATAGAGCCATCCAAAAAAAAACGTCAAACGTCATCAACTCTGGCTATGAACAAGAGAGATGGAAATAGCGGTCATGTCTAAGCTTTTCAGGTTATGTCAAACTTTTGACAAGTGAAGTCACAATTTGTAAAATAAACAATGGCTGTCATATGATGTGACAGTCTTGACAAGTAAATAAGGTTATAAATTCGATTAAGAATAGAAATACGCATTTTTTTCTCCGCCAACTTTGATGACGTTTTTTTTGGATGTCTATAGAATATATGAGAGTTGTAATAAAAAAAGGGAGGTAAATGTACTGTGAGAGGTAATTTCAGGACAAAACGAGGCAACTAACCAAAATAGTTGAGGAAAAATTAGGAAATGGATTAATTTTTATTCGATTGTAAATACTAGTCAAAAAACACACTCACGGTGAGACTTCCAAAAAAATATACAAGAGAACAGTACAGTGAATAAAAGAGTAAGGAGTATAAAATCAGATCAATGTAATGTTGATTCTAGCAACACTTGTGGTCAATGTTAATATTTCTAGCGAAATTTAGTTTAACTATATAAAAATCTAAAATATCAAAATGTAGTTTGAGATCAAGATCATAATGTAATTTGGCAAAAACTATAACAAAATTATTGTTCGATGGCAAATTATGAATATTACACTTCAGTTTACAACAAATTAAACACAAAATATATCTGCATTTGGATTAATCTACAAAAGCGAATGACACAAAAATATAATGTGCGATATTTTGATTGCTTTCCCCACAATCACACATCACATACGTACCTATAAGCATTAAGATCATGCACAACTAAAATATAATGAAACAGATTTAATTGTGAGAGTGGCTTGGTTGATACAAACGACTGGTTAAAAATTTGTTTAAATAATTTTATGTTGAACATTAAGCTCATATTTATTTTCCATTGTAATAGTTCCTTAGGGGTTTTCATTGTAATAATCCCTAGTTAGGATTTTAATTTTTTATCCGAAACTTTTCAGTCTGTCAGCGTTTTTTAAAATTTAATTCAAACTACTTTTATCTAAATAGATAAAATCAACAGAAATTAAATATTATCGATATTGTCAAATAATGCTGATAAACATGCTGGTAACATAAAAATTCAATGTCGAATTTAATAATAGCAGGCAAAATTTCTAGCCTTGATTTTACCTTAGTTTGGTTGAAATATTGGTTGAAGCAGTAAGTACGATCAGTAAAAGATGGTCGGTTTTATAGAAAGGCCATTAGAAATTTGTATACAAGGAAAAATTGTCTTTAAACTTACGTACACATACTTTTCAGGTTTAGACATAGAGATTTGGAATACAACAAAACTTGTTTCAGCACAACGTACTCTTTCTTTATGTGATGTTATTCCCTAAAATATAGTATTTTTATTAAGACACAACTTTACTTTTCTTTCACTGTCATCATTCAGAAACAATATTTTTGGAAATAATTAAAATTTATTATCACATACATCACTTAGTGAGAAATGTTTTTGGGATTCATCCATTTCATCTGTTTGGACCCAATAGAATTTATCTTTCTAGAGTAATTTTGTTTATTTAAATTTATTGTGGAAATAAATTCATGGTAAAATTGATACTACTGGAAAAAAAATAAGAACAAGGAATAAAAAATGTCACCGAACAAATAAAAATCAAGACCAAACCACTCCACCAGATGAAATTGAAGATTAGTAGCAGCAGATAATGTACAAATATTGGAATGTATAATATAAAAAAAAAACTTCACGAACAAAAAGACAGCTACGCAAATTCCAGGATACATTCTTCAGTCAAATTTTTTTTTTTTTACTTATATAAATGTATATAAAAAAGAACCTTTTAAGTAAATACATCAATTAGGCGTATTTATATATTGTTTTGAGCAGTATAAAAAAATTAAGTACAGTTACAAGTTACATACAAATGTCTCGATTGTACACTTATAATATAAAAGTTTTAGCGGAACATCGAAAAAAATACCGCAAGTAACTTTTATAGTACGCCCGGTGGTTTTTAAACCTTTTTCAAGACTTTTTTGAAAAGAAATATCACACCAAATATGATTGTATTAGCTTTAAATTTACGTTGTAATTTTCAACATCCTTCAGTTAAATAAAATTAGCATAAAAACACTGAATTATTGCTATTTTTTTTAAGATAAATGCATATTTAGAATTATTTTAGACAAACAGTCTTTATATAGTTTATAGACTACGGACAATCTTACACATAATCTATCTAAATTTTAGTCTCTGTTAAACCATTCAACAAAAATCTTTACACAAATCATTGTACTTTGTAATTTTTTGTTAAAAATTGAAATCCAAACGCAATAAATATATTTATAATATTAACTTGATATGTGAAAAAATAATATTTATTTTGATTATATTTTCCTATAAACAAATTTTTGTGTTGGTGTTTCGTCCTTTGTTTTATTAAGGAAAACGAAAAATCTAAAACCGCACCTCCGAGTCAGAATGGCTGACGTCCGTTCAACCAATAAACAGACGTCCACATATTTTTACTCTAAGGTACAAAATATGAATATGGCAATAAATAATGTATCAATAATAAAATATACAATGTTAAAGTTAGTACAAATAAAAACTTAACTAGCGGCGTACAGAGCGTACAAAAGGTTTTTTTGTTCGCTCTGTACAATTATTATGTATTACATATAAGCAAATAATATATTTATATAAAAATCACATTAAAATCTCGTTTTATATGTATATAAAAAAAGTCAAGATGGGCTTCGGTCCATTTTACCACGACATTTTCGTATTTTGATTTTCAATTTGTATAAATAAATAAAGCGAAGCTGCCACGATTTTAAATATACTAGAGAGTCACTGGTTTTTCTTCTTTTGCGTCCGTTTCATTTACGATCACATAACTTTTTGACACAATTCTTTACCTAACGGTCCCGCATAATTTACGAGGTTTGACGTCAAACATGTCGGGTTCAGACCAGAAAACCCTCTGGGCCGTTGACCCGTATCTGCGCCCTTATACTTTGAACGCTGTTCATTATCTTCTTCTGATGGCCGACGAGGGTGATTCCGAGTTCCGTCAGCTCCTTGACCGTCAGATTGACCACTGCGTCCATGGTGGTAATGCCGCCTGAGTGGAAGTTCTCCAGGTATCGGGTCATCTTGATCGAGTTCAACCACTCTTCTACGCAAGTGAAACTAGTCAGGTCTGGGGCGTCCGCTGATAGGGGGTTGTTGGATCTTAAATAAAAACATTTTTTTCAATAAAGGGTCCAATTTTGAAAATTAAAATTAACCTAATTTCTAAAAAAAACCAAGACATAAGTAAAGCAAAGGACATTCACATGATGGATGATCTAATATAAAAAAAAAAAAAAACAAAGTAGAACCAATTCCAGCAATGCACATAATAAAAAAGTGGTTGAGCTAAAATATTTCCAAAAACTTATCACTGGCGGATCCAGGGCATTGGCACCCTTAGAAATTCCAAAAAGTATTCTTGTGATAGTCGGTATTTTTGTATAAAGGGAATTTTCATTGAAATTCTGAAGTGCCAGGAAAACGCGTGACCTTGAAAATTTTCGCCTGCGGCGCCAATTTGGGCTCTCAAGAATCATATATTGTTTTATCACTAAAATGCCCCCCCCCCCTAAGAAGCCTTCTGGATCCGCCTATGGAACTTATATGTATGTTGTAGACAGAGTTCAGACATACATGGTTTTAACCTTGAACGACTCATGAATGGATTGCTTCTTTCACAGGTTTTGAATACGCATGCGTGGTTGTTCTTGGGACTGAACAGTTTCAGTTCATGGGATGTTTTTACTGGTATGAAAGACAAAACGAAATATAGTCGAAGTACAGTGTGCCTTTTTTCATCAGATATTTATCAAAACGAAAATTGCACTGTATTCAAGTATATTAAAAATTTTAAGGATGAAAGGAGTTATTTTAATCACACGTATACCCAAATATATTAAAAAAATTTCACAAATTACAACATGGGGTTTACATCCTATGAAGATATACTCATGTTTACTTTAAGATCCGTTCAAGGTTAAAACCACGTATGAACGACCTATCCTATCCTATGGTATAAACATCTATTTAAAAATTCACTAATGGACTTGAAAAAATATATATTTTTTACTGATATCACACTATGTTTTTGTCTAAAATCAGGATACAAAATTATAGTTTTCACCTTTTTACCTAGTTTCCTTGACACCAATCTACTAAAAAGTGAAACAACTCTTACATTGTTTTATCAGATATATTTCAGTAAACAAATTACACAAACATTGATACAGGTTGTGCGATTTTGAATATCAAAAATGTTTCAAGCTTATCAAATTTAATAGATAAATTATTCACAGTTAGAGGTTAGAGGTGTCTATATATTTGAAGGGTAAGCTCTATGGTAAGGGTTAAGCTGCACTTATCAGCAAGGAAAATATTAAACAAAACAAATAGTTACTAATGTTAAAAGCTGCCAATAGAAATGCCTTCTAAAATTGTCTATCATTTCTGACATCATTTGATTTTATCATTTTTGATAGCTTCAAATTTTACTTTTAATTTTTGAGGTATGATTATTATTGATATCTGCAAAACTTTATTTCGGTATTGAAATTTTTGAAGCTATAATATTTATACTGGTAATATTTTCAGTATATAAGAAGACAGTCATTATCCATTAAATAAATTGCCTAAAAAAATAATTTCAGAAAGTGCTGAATCACAAAAAAAAAACTACATTTTTGTCTTCAATACTGAAGGTTTTTCTTTTAACATCATTTAAAGAATGTACTTAATATTATGAACAAACCAAGGGAAGTTATTCATTTAGCTACAAAAAATATATAGACACCTTACGATTGTTCATATGCAGGCCTAAAAATATGGTTAGTATAGCTCAAGCATGCGAGAAAATTAAAAAAAAGCAAACAAATACCTTTGCAAATAAAAACCAGAGAAAGCATATTTACACATTTACAAAATTGACCCAAGCTCCCCCAGTTTGTGCATTCTTATCCTCTACTGTGTTGTTTGTATCTGCCCTCTCGCCCGAACTTCATACAGATTATCAGAACTGTCTAGAATCTCTGAGTTATCTTTGAAATTGTCGGAGAATTGCTCACTCAATTCCAACAGGTTCGAGTCGTCCTTTTCCAAGGTCAGTTGTGAGAAGAATTGGTCGGGCCTTTTGTTATATATCTCACTGTCGGCATATAGATTTTCGGGCTTCTTCCCAAAAAAGTTCTCAGCTTCTTGGTTGTACTCGTCTCTGTGTTGAAACAAGAATTCATTTGAATTACGTCTTTGCTCGGATCTGTTTTGCATTTCCATGAAGTTCCCATCGATGTTCGGATAGTAAGGAACCGTTTTACCAAACAGATTAGTTGTTTTTTTATTGATGCAACTCTGTCGACTTCGATCGCTACTCAAGTCAAAATCGTTTGCGATCCACTGATTGCAATTCTGCAAATCTGCGTTAAGTGGTTGCTCCTCTCTTAAATTCAGCATACTGTTGAACCTTCGCTTCATCTCGTGTTCTATCAACGAGTTACGGTACTCGTTTTCCAGTCTCCTTTGGAACTCTAAACTCTCTGGCACTAGGTTATAGTTGCTCTCTGAACTACACCATAGTTTTGTAAGAGGATAACATCGGGCAGTCCGTAATAGGGATGAGCGTCAACATCGACGATGTTGGGAGTGTACTTTGGGTGTCGCTGTAACGACCCAAAGAAAGGGTTCTGCTGCAGCTGTGCAGCAGCTGCGGGCAGTTCTGATAATTGTATGTCTTGCGT
The DNA here is from genome assembly GCA_029963805.1 of Aromia moschata. Taxonomy (NCBI): domain Eukaryota; kingdom Metazoa; phylum Arthropoda; class Insecta; order Coleoptera; family Cerambycidae; genus Aromia; species Aromia moschata. The sequence goes on from JAPWTK010000017.1 coordinate 4,228,134, forward strand.
CAGGCGAGAGGAAAAATTTTGCTGAGACCGGGGAAGGTTATATGGCAGTGGATGTCTAAAATAAGTGGAGAAAAAAAAATAGGATGAGAGTGTGCGTGTTAAATGTGCGAAGGTTACTGAAGGCTTTGGATTTATTATAATGAATTGAAAAATGAATATTAGTAAGTGAAGTCTAGAGAAAAATAATGTCCATGTATTAGGTGTCAAATTTAGTATTGAGTGGCAATATAAATACAAAATTATTGTAGTGATGTTAGTCAGAAAATTTTGCAAGTGTTAATCTTCCAAAATGGAAAATCTATATTCAGTGCCATTTTAAATTGTTTGTGTCTTATTTGTGCCACTTCATATGTGGCAGTTATAAACTAAAAAATAGACAAATGTTATTCGTTTATGGACTAAGAGATGTATTTTATACTTTTCGAGTTTTAAGCCAGCTTTATTCAGTATGCATTAACCTTTTAACGGCGGGAGTGGTCAATATATTGACCAGCAGTCATATAGGAGGACTCCCTATGTAGATACAAGAAATTCATTAAATTTATCTATAAATTTTTTGTCTACTAAGAGGTGGATTTGAACTCGCATTTCCCTGCCTTTAAAAGGTTAACAGTTTTCTACTTGTATTTAATTTTTTTAAAACTTGGGTCATACCTATAACAATTTATAAAATGAAAGTTAAAAAATAATCCTTCGTTTTGGAACCTATGACAATATCCATGTAAATATAGACAATACATATGACCTTCAAATAGAAATCAGAAAGTGTGGTAAATTATGGAAATTTTCCCAGTCATAATTTTCCAACAAATTAACCTCACTACAAAATAATTTAAATATTCAATATACTGAAGGGATGAACGAAATATATAACAAAATTAATTATCCAAATCTAAGAAAAATTATATATAATTCGAATATATTAGAATTAGAAAAAAATTAGAATATATTTTATCAAACTAAAATATTTAGACAATATTTTTGGATGACATCTAGCAAAATTGCACCTGCAGATATACATATAAATGACAAAAACAAATAAATCCAAAACTTCAGAACTGTATTTAATGTTTTTTTTTCGAGTAATTGCATTTATTTTGGGAAATTTACAAACTTAAAAGTGAAGCAAAAAATAATAATATGCGAAAAACACAAAGCAAAATTGCAGGCGGCACTAAGAAAACGGCAACAAACATTTATGTTTTCATAGTAATAAGCTGAAGTAAAGCAAATTTATTTAGTTACAAAGTAGAGACGTGAATAAGCACATAACAATTTCATATTTTACTAACCTATAATTTTTTTATTGCTTTTAATTCATACTTGGCACAGTATATTGTAGTAAAAATGAAGAACGGTCATTCAGTAAACATTTTCAATCTTCAATAATTTTTTTTATGAAGAACTTCACACTTTTTTATGTTAGATAATGTAAATATAAAGATTATTAAATAAGTGTGTTATGGTTTATATAATTTTTCTAAACTTACTGATTTAAAAAAATCCGATATTTTTTTTTATTGTACTATAAATGATAAAAGATTTAATCTAGTTTGCAATGTGAAGCCAATACGGACTTACCTATTCTGAGCAATTTTTCTTAGGGTATCGGGTACGCGTATTAATTTATCTAAAGTTTTTACAATCGACTGGAAAGTAGGCCTATGTGTCCTCTCTTTCTGCCAACAATCTAGCATGAGCTGGTATATGGCCTCGGGACAGTCCATGGGAGCTGGCAACCTAAGAAAAAAAATATTATAGACCAAGAGAAAGTGTAAAACTAAACATAAGAATTAAACATATAGTTTTTTTTTACCTGTAGCCTTTTTCTATGCTCTTGATAACGTCCTGATTGGACCAGTTCCAGTAAGGTCGCTCTCCGTAAGACATGACCTCCCAGCAAACTATGCCCATGGACCAAACGTCGCTGGCCGAAGTGAACTTACGGAAGGCGATGGCTTCGGGGGCTGTCCATCGAACTGGTATCTTGCCGCCCTAAAAGATCGTTTTGTTAGTGATTACATATTTAATAAATTTGCCCTAACGAGAGTGTCGACTACAGAAAAGATATTATACGGGTGAAAAATTAACCAAGAGATATAAACTAAAAAAGAAAAATCAATTTGATAAGAATTGTGTATTCGATTTACACTGCAGTTGTTCATGGAACATTCACACGGAGTGAATTTTTAATAATAATAACGGAATTTAAGTGGTTTATCTGAAATCATAAAAGTAGATTTTCTTCCACAAACTTTCTGATTGGAAAACTATACAATGTGTTTGCTTGGGTAAATAGGACTAACCAATTTGAGTAAGTTTTCTACAAAGGATTTTTCCCATAAAAATAGGACATGTCATTGATCAACACATGTGCCGCTTTGTGTTGATAACATTGAATCATCCTCTTATTAGGTTTTATCAAACAACGATTTTCAGTCACATTGTGCAATGAGAAAGATATTCCAGAGAAAAGTTACTTATAATGTATGTATGTAATTATAATGTATATGTATGTAAGTGATTATCTCTTCTTAGCAAATACACTGTATACTATGGAAATAAAAAACTATATTGCCTCTTATATAGACAAATACAAATGTAATCAATTATTTTACAATCATTTTTTAAATTAGCTACTGTTCTAATTTCCTTTTTTTCGTCACTAAAAATTCTAATAGGTACTATTTTTTGTGCTAGAGTGCATTCAGTCTAATGAGACTGAAATTGACAATAAACTTTACAAACAACTTTTGTTAATACTGTCTTTTAATACTTTTAAATAGAATATCCAGTCTAGAATCAAAGTATTCCAACTTTTCTGCAGGTCTGTACTGATTTCAATGTGTTATCTAACTATTCAGTAATTATACCATAACTTTATTCATTATTTTATAATTTCCTTAAAAAAAAGATGTAGTTACACAATTTATTCTTATACTCAGTATTTTACCCTTGTTTTATTTTAATTTGCTGTAAGTCACTTTTTATCTCATTACATTAAATGCACTCTAAGAACTAAACTACCCTTTACCAGTTGTAACTACTCTAATTGTTATAACTAACAAATTAAGTTATACTTTAAGACTCCAGATGCTACAAAAAAAATGACTAAACTTACAATGAAGATGAAAAAGTGATGATAAATTTGCTTCCGAATAAGATATCCTCCTATTGAAAGCATTTTATTACATACAACTCTGTCCTGGTGCAGGAACGCATACTTTAATATGCTTTACTCTCGGTTACCCCTATATTTTTTTTTATCCGACGAGATTTATTTCATTTATATAACCCCATAAATACAATACTTGCCAATGATTCGCTGAAAGATTGTACTTGTAGGGAAAGTAATTAAAAAGAAAATAATAATAAAAATAAATAAATAAATAAAAATACAAAGCAGCCCTAAACCACTTACTTGCCTGCCGTCTCATGTTATTGTTTGCAACAATAAGAGTATATACGTGAAAATAAATGTGACAGTATATATTCAAAGGCGAGACAGCAAACAGCAATTGCACGACCACAAACTAGCCTGAAAGCTGCAAAATGATAAAAAATCGTACACTTTGCAGCTCCCCATTACTAACGAAATCTAAAGTTGCAACTAAAATAATAAGAACAAAAAAAGGTCAACATACCCTTCTGCAACTTACCCTGGTTGTGTACGCCCCCTCGGTCGCACTTTCTATCTCCCTGCTAAGACCGAAGTCAGCTATCTTGCACACGAGCTGCGAATTCACCAGGACGTTCCTGGCTGCCAAGTCTCGATGTACGTAGTTCATTTCGCTGAGGTACTGCATGCCGGACGCGATGCCTCTCAGCATGCCAGTTAGCTGGATCACTTGGAATTTTCCATCGTTAGCCTAAAAACGCGTTAAAATAAAAAATTCTCCCCTTCTCCTCATCTTACAACACGTGGTTGGATCTTGGTATATAGATAGATGAAAGGTTTAGTTGTCAACTTCTACATACAAACTGTTTACATATGGACTAGTTAATAAACAAATATATGTATCGGTGCTTGAAAAGAGTTGTTTAAGGAACTTCGAAGGCATAAATCCGAAAAAGAACATATATTTCTCCCAAAGACAATATCGTCATTTAAGATCCAGCATCACACAACTCAGGGTCCACAACTTTACAGTAAAGCAAAAAAAAAACTGCTGTGTGCTGTGCTGCCAGAAGATTTTAGTAGTGTGAAGTTGATGAAAAACTGCGGATAGCAGTGCTACGGGTGTATAAATCAGGAAATTAAGTCCTCCAATCGCTAAGGCGTGAAAATTTAATTGGAAATAAATTATGAAGTCAAATTGGCCGAAAACTGAGTTATGTGATGCTGGATCTTAAACACCGATATATAATTTCCTCCGTATTTTTCTTACCCTCAAGAAAGTGTCCAAAGAACCATTCTCCATATACTCGGTGATGATCATGACGGGATTTGATTTGGTCACAACTCCTTGGAGGAATATCACGTTTGGATGCTCGAACTGGCCCATTATAGAGGCCTCCGTGAGGAAGTCATTGCGGGACTTATCCAACGAGCCGGCTTTGAGCGTCTTTATGGCCACGTCGATGTCGACACCGTTCATTTTTAGTTTTCCTCTGCACACATCTCCGAACTCACCACCTCCTAATATAAAATAATAGGTATTAAAAACAGTCTGTTAAAAATGATATTTATTGTACCTATTATAGCTTCAATCGTGATGCAACTGGCGTCTATTTCTCTTGCGAATTCTCTAACAGCCTGATTGGGGTCCTCGTAGGTGTGGGGATCGATATAGGTCCTCGATGAGCCACTTATACCGGTGAATAAGGGGGTGGTCACTGGAAATTATTTTCGTGATTACTTTTGCTAATTGCCGACGTGTTCATGGCTAATATCGAAAACCTCATTAGATTTTATTTATTTGGGCTGGTTTGTGGAGAGATGCAAGGAAAACTGCTCATCAAAGTTATTAATCAAGTGATGAGTTTTTATCGTTATTCCATGCATTAGGAGTTTATAGCAAATACAAGCTCAAAACAGGAAATTTACAATGCTGTTACAGTTGGCATTAGAACATTTATACAAAAGAAAATAGTGGGAGATCTCTAAGTACTCCTTGAGGAAGTTAGAGCTTACAGGTTAATTGTACATTAGTACCTATTATTTAAGATAAGTAAATATTTCTGGTAATCACGATGTATAAATGTAACTGTACTATTAAATTTAATATGTTAGGAGAATCCTTGTATCGAAAATTATGTAGTGTCCACACCTCAAAGCATTATGAATTAATTAAGAGTTAATGCGTTTCTATTAAACTGCGGAAAAATGAAACAGTAATAAATGCTGTATCAACTACAATTTATAGGCTTGAGTAACATTATTACTTGTTGAACATTTTACTTAAACTTTAATAGGAACAATTTAAAATTGAAATAGAATTTTTTGTTTATAAAGAATCATTGTACCTACAATTTACCTTGGCATAGAAAAATTATAAGCGTTCCAGTATCTATGCTTCACCTAACAAGGTTTTAGACAATTAGCACATATAACATAAACACCAAGTATTTCATAAGCAAAATAAGACTCAAACACTAAATGAACCAACAAGTACTGTACGTTTTATGTTGCTTACAATAGCATTAACAACAAAAAAAAGTAGTTTATAATAGTATTTGAATCATATTTTATACCTTACGCAGCTCGTAGCCAATTATTTTTGTAAAACAAAGAACAGAAAATAAAAAAATTACCATTTGTATGGGTGGTAACTATAGGAGGGTTGTCCAAGCTATGGTGAACTAAAAACAAAAATAAAAGGGGAATAAACAATAATAAAAAAAATAATAATGTTCCTTTCAATTATGTTAATTTGGAGACTTGAAATTTAAATTAGACAGTTCAGTCTCGGAGGTTTACTTAAGCGATACCCAACAAAAAGCTGAGGGATGCCCAGAAATTGCCCACAAAATATAGCAAACTTATCCACAAATATAGCATTACAAGCAATGGAAAGCACCTAGAGCAAATTTCCAGGCTTAAGCTTTGTGAGTAGATTTATAGTAAAATTGAAGTAATTTTATTCAAATTGTTTCTCAATTGCTTTTTATTTGTTTTACCTATAAGTTGAAGCCTGGAAATTTCCTTGATAAGTCCCTGAATTAATGCCTGTGATATGTTTTCTGTATAATATATTTAAAAAAAATAGTGTTTACTAATGCCGTATGGTTGATTCAACATCATACTGCAACACTGTTATTTATTTTTGTTTGAAGAATTTTACTGAAATTTACTAATATTATAGAACACCGGTCTAGATTTTTAATTTAAAAAATTCAAGATTTGGACAATAAATGAAAGGACATATTTAAAACATAATATCTTTAGAACAAAAATTAAGAAAAAGGTGCAAACAAAGTGAAGGAAAAATAAAAAAAAATGACACAGACATAGACTTTCTATGACTAAACTTACTGTATGTGACTACCAATCCTGATAGGGTGAGGAAGGCGTGAAAAGTGCATTTTAGGTATTAATAAAATTTCTAGGTCTTAAGGAGAATGTGCCATCTATCTCTATTCTTTAGCACTATAATGTCTAAATATATTTTGTGCACATTCAACCTATTGAATATTCCTATCACTTTCACATAAGGACACTTTTAGTTTTCTAAAGCTGCTAGTTTAAGTATTGGACGACTTACCTTCCCCATTCCTGTACTCTAGAGTGTCACAGTCGCTAGGCTGTTTCTTGTTGCACTCGTCGTTTGAACGGGATCGTAGAAAGACCACAGTTAATACTATGACAGCGACGAGGATGACCACCACTGCTACTATTCCTCCCGCTACCAGCTGAAGCCTTAGGCCTTCTTCGTCTCCTATATAAGCTAAAAGATTATTGAAGAAAAGTAATCATAAACTATTTCTCTCACTAAACACACCAAAATTTTATTTAATTACTTTAGGAGCACGAAAATTCTGAAATAAAATTGTTACTTAGATAGATTTGAAACTGATTCTCAATATACAAGGCAAATTGTATAAAAAGTGTGTTTGTAAAAAAAATATGGATAATGATTTCAATAAGGGTGATATATGTGAAACAAAAGAACCCGCGATTTGTATGAGTAAGATCAAATTCTTAGATCTCTTTAACGGTCTCTAACTAAAAAATATAGAAATAAAAGAATACGTAAATGTACCTGTATTCAACACCTGCCCGGTGGTCTTGAAAATTACAGGAGAGTAAGCTCCCCCAGCCTCTCTGGGTCTTGGCGCGGACCTGTAACCCGTATTCGGTTCGTTGTTGGAGTCCTGTAATGGTAGACGGACAAGTCCGAGGTCAGGAGGCTAGTCGAATTGCTGTAGTCTATGTCGTTCCTTTGGAACCATCGAACCTATACAAAAAAATCATTACTATTTGCTTAACACTGAGGTCCAAGACATTTTATATGAATGCTAAGACTAAACCAAATGTTAGTCAGGCTTAGAATATGATAAACTGAGTGTGTTGTCAAGTTTGGAAAAAACAAGGAAAAGCCTTGGAAGCATACATACCTCGTAGGTCTCCACTAGGTCGTTCTCTATGTCAGAGCCGTCGCCAGCAGTGGGCGCGTCCCAAGCTAGGGTGATTTCCGTGCTCTTCACAGATGTCACCCTGATGTTGGAGATGCTGCTGGCGACTAGCGCCTCGGTGGTGACGACAATGTCCGCGTATTCAGGGTTAGTCTTCATGGAGAGGTGTGAGACACCATTCTCTGCGAATATTTGGAAGCGGTACGTCGTCACTGAATTTAGGCCACTTATTGTTATCCTAGTGTCGTTGAATGTTTCCTGAAAGCAACGGAATTTGTTGCAGAATAAAAAATGCATCAAACTCATTTTTGTACTCCACTTACTGCATTTGGGTTATACTGGACGGGGCCCAGGCTGCAGGCATCGCATTTTATCCTGTAGACCGTGTCAGTTCTACCTCCTAAATTTTCCGGTGGTAACCAAGATAAGGCCACGTTAGATTGGTCGACGAAGGTGACTGTTAGATTGAGTGGAGCCGAGGGCGGTTCTAAAATAAACAAAATATCAAATAAGCTTGTTACGATTTATAAGATTCTTTTTGACTTACGCGTGCACGACATGTTTTTGGGGTCTGAGGGAGATCTGAAGTAACCCGAATTGCACTGGCATTCGGTGAGGCCGTAATCGGGGCCTTGCGAGTGTGGAGGGCATGGAAGACATGGTCCGTCACCTGTTTCAGCCTTGTAGGTTTCTCGTTGACATACTGGGGAGGAACAATTTAATGTTACAAAATAATGTTTAAACAAAGAATAACTGAGATTTCAACAGCTTTTAGATATAATGAACATAATAAATACATTTTTAGTGAAACTGGGAAGAGGCTTATTTGAATTCACTGTTTCTTGTACCAGTAGTACTTATGTTGACAGAGGGCTCTATACGATTTGTGTTTAATATAGGGACTAGGCATTCTATTCGTGGTTTATTCTTTATTTTGTGGTCACATAGTTTATTTTAGACATGCCCAATATAGAATGTACTATATTGCGCATGTCTAGGATACATTAGATATATAGAATGTACTAATATTGGTCTGATTTACAGTAAAAATAGGTGAACACGCTGAGGGAATTTAAAATCAAATGGGAAAAAAAGTGTCCAAAATTGCGGTAACGAAGCATTACCGCATGTGCTGTCTTTTTTTAAATGTAAATATACTGAAAAATTATACAGTATTGTTTGTGTTTGCTATACTGTGGAAAAATAGTCAAAAAAAAACATTTCTTATTTATTGAAATGGAATGAACCTCATGTCTTATTTATCTCGTTGAACAATTTGAATGATTAGATTTTTTTCTGAAAAATACCCCTAAATATAATTTTAAAGCTAGAAAGTTGTATTAGACTAAAAACATCGGTAAAAAAATCAGGAATCGGACCGGAGTCATTAGAAGTCTGTCGGTACAGCGCGAGCGGGCATTTCGACGACGTCTTCTTGAGTGAGACCGTCAATTCGTTTGGGCCGCTATGTAAAAAAAATGTAATGCGATGAAATTCAAAAATTTTCATATTTTCCGGCTGCTTAGCGGAGGTTAGCTATTAAATAACCGAACTGATGCTGCTACCATCGCGCTGCGAGCGTGTCGCGACAAGTTTGAACAGAACTGTGTCTGGTGATACTTTCCCCACCCCGAGCTCGCTGGACAAGCTAGTGGGTCGCTCAATTTGACTGTGGCAGTCGTTTGAATTAGTCTACGCACCAGTGACACGTCGAAAAAATGTTAAGTGTTCAGATGGAGCAACGGGTTAATCTCAAGTTTCTTGTTAAATTGGGAAAACACACGCACACACGTTTTTAAATGGTTTAAAGAGGGATGTCCCGCGCCCCGGACGGCCCTCAACGTCAAAAACGGACGAAAACATTGAAAAACTTGGTGAATTAATCCGCAAAGATCGTCATCTAAGCATTCGAAGGCTTGCCGAAATAACAGGAATCGACAAAGAATGTGTTCACCAGATTTTGCATGAATCGTTCAAAATGGTGCGAAAACTCTTTACTCTCGAGCAAAAAAAAATCAAGAATGAACATTTGCTCTGACATTCTAAACAATATTGACACTGATCCAGACTTGTTAGACTCGGTGATTACTTGTGATGACAAGATTAGAAAGTGTGGAAGCGGTTAAAGCAAAAGCTACGGAGATTCTGGACAAGCTGACAGAAGAGGACTTCCAGCACTGCTTTCAACAATGGAAAAGTCGTATGGAGCGGTGTAGAGATCTCCAAAGGGAGCACATTGAAGGCGAAAAAGTTGCTAATTGGTAATGAATAAAAAGTGTTATGACAGCAGTTCACTTATTTAATAGCCACACCTCGTAAAGTGTTCTAAATATTGTACTATTCCTATATTTTGTAACGGTTCATTTTTGTCGCCTAGTGTATATAGGTTTTTAATTAGGACTTCGCATTATAAAGGTGATATATTTATTACTTCTGCAAAGAACGCATAGTGACCTCTAGGTGTGAATGGCTAAATTTATGGTTGGGTCAAATAGACTTCTATAGTGCGTTGGTGTGGAGAAGGAAATTCCGGAAATATATGTTTGTTTTAAATAAAAATGTTGATTTTATGTCGTTGGGTAGTTAAATTTCGTATTTGTTGTCTTAGTTTTCACTCTTTCTAAGGTCAGAATGACATCTGGTGTGAAAAATTCAAACAAACTCCTCGTTGACTATAAAATGTTTTTTTTTTTTTTTTTTGTTAACCCAATAAATCCTGGACAGAGTGTGTGAGACGTAGATGGAAACGCGACGGCTGGAAATTGATGTGATTTTTGGATGCAATCACCTATTAGGATTATTTTCCAAGCTGTTCAATTGTGATTTTCTTTTTGGTTTTGGTTTTGGCATATAGAAAATCGCACCCACTGATTGGGGATTCATAGTCTACGCCTTCCATAAATTTATTACGTCAACCCTTCGAAGAAGGTAAATCCAACGAGTCTAATATGTCTTCTAGGAGTTTCAAATGTGATGTCCTCAGTCATTATGTTATTGTTTTTTTTTTTTCTTTTGGTCACTTAGTATAATAGCAATGTCTTTTAGGGTTTACGCAACGGGTTTACGTAACGGGTCTCCGTAAAGGATTTGCGTAATGGTCGACGTATAGGATCTATGTAACGGGTCTAAATAAAGGATCTACGTCACGGGATTACGTCACAGCGTGCATTCTCTCCTCGTCCAATAGATCGTGCCTGAGTGGGTCCAGATTGGCTCTGCATCTTCCTTGGAGGAGATTGGGTTGGCTGCTTCTGGTGAGATAACGAAAGACGGGTTGTTGCACCAGCTACTCCACCTAGACGCCCCTACGGTTCCACCCAGCCAGGAGTCACGCAAGTTTTTTCCTATATTTGCTATTTCCGTGTCTTTTTTTTGTGGCTTATAGGAATATTATTGAAGAACCTTGGAATTAGTTTTTATGATTTACTGTGTGCTCGATTTAAGAATCCTAAAAATTAAGATAGAAAAAGTGTGCACCTGATATAGCTATATCGCGGTATCTCTGATTTATATGTTTGCTATTATTTTTTTTTTCTCTTTATATCTCACCCCTGTTTAACTGTACATATTTTTTTGTTGTTGTTGTTGTTATGTACACTTAATGTTGAGAATATATAGGCCCAAGGGATTCTATACACCATATGAGTCTTATTTAATTATTAATATGAGTTATTTAATTTCTTTTGTTTATGTTATTTGAGAATCTGGAACAACAAAAGTAATAAGATCATACCTCCTTCTCTTTCGGTGGTTTATTGATACTAATTTATTTATAGTTTTTTTTTTTATCTCTAGGTACTTGGCTGGCTTAAACCACGTGGCGCCCTGATATTTTTTTGTTGACCTAGTAACCCCGCCCGTCTTCACTGAAGCTAGCGGCAGCCAGCTATAGTCCTGTGAGGTTGGAGCTTGTCCAGACTGTATATACGTGTACATACCTATATATATAAGTATTTCTTTTCTTATTTTTTTTGCTATATATACTGAGATAAGAAGAATCGGTGTGGGAAAAAAAAGCGTCAATTTATATAATGTATTTGGGTGGGATGTACTTACCGTTGCACGTCTGCTTCTCCATATCCGGCTGGAAGCCCGCCTTGCACTTGCACCCGCCTGTAGGCAGCGTCCACTTGCCGTCCCCCTTGCACAAGTAGGTCGGGGTGCCGCCCACCACTTCGGCGTTGCTGACGCACGTGCCCGTCGCCTGCTCGATCAAGGTGATCTCCCTTGCCGGTGGGGGTGGTGGGGAAGCGGGCAAAGTTCACCGTCACCTCGGGGCAGACGATATAGTAGATCTGCGAAGAAGAAATGGGGATGAACGGTTAGAGAAATTCGCGAAGGCGAAAGGTGGTATCTATTCGTTATAACTAGGCTTTGGAAATGTGTGCTACAACGCAGGGCTCGGCACTATAAAACTCTTTGATAATGAAAGTATAAACTGTATTTTGTAAGCGTTTTGTAAATTATATATGCGTGTATTTCTTGTCCATGCATACGTACGCCACTGACCGATCCTGTCAAGGTGGCAAGACCCGCACATGCGCAGTAGTATGTCATCACGGTGCGGAGAGCAGGATATTCTAACGCAATTTAACACGCGAGTTGGCAAACATTTCGAACCCTAGTTATAACCGACACTAAGCGTCATTTACACGTATTTTTGTTGTTAGTGATTCTCTGGTATTTACGAATAAAGTTAATGAATGATCACTAATTTAAAATCAACCGGAACATATAAAGTTAATGAATGATCACTAATTTAAAATCAACCGGAACATTTTTTATACCGTTTTTTTATTTATATGAAAATTTAGATATTTTGAACGTACACACCAAACGCAAATTTTACGGCTTTTTTTTGACAATTAAACATCTTAATAATACTTCCGGTTTTACCGGAATTGCAATAAATTTCAAATTTGTAAATGTAAAATCCTGTATATTATGTACCTGTTTATATGTATATACCTTTATATTATTTACCTGAATTCTGTTTAAATTTGCTAGACTGAGTATCTACGTTTTCTACATTTCGATTAAAGATGGCGGAGTTGTTTAAATTTTTCGACAAAATCAAGGTTAATTATTTATTAATCACTTTTGTATAACAAAAATTGGCTCTACAGGCTTTGACAATGAAAGTATGGTTCACTTTTTTATCAAGATTAAAATTTTCATTTATAACAACTATGTGCCATGTTTTTATTTTTTTTATAGTTTTTTTTTTGTGTGATTCTCTGATCTCCACTGGAATATTCCTGATAAAAATCATCCTGTAAATTTGTAAACTATATTTATTACTTTTTATACCTAAATTTTCTTTATAATCCCTCCTTTTTAATTGCGTATTTTATAAAAAAATGAACACGCCAATCTTATTTTCTCGAGCAGGAATTTTCGGAATATGCATCAGGAATTACTCTATAATACAATTTTTTTTTACGGTGGGTTACGAGTTACCCCCCTCTCGTATTTACTAATAATAAAAAAGCTTTTAGTGTATCATGCGATAAGTACGTATCGTCAGTATCAACCCCCTCAAGCAAAATGTCTAGGTACGCTACTGGTTATGCCTAAAAGTTGGAATTACCAACATTATTTGGAACTGACCAAACATGTCAGGCCCAAAAGTTAGGGAGGGCTATTTTAAACCATGTTTTAACTTCTATTAAAAAAAGGTTAAGGATTCATAAAAAAAATATGTGAATATATAGATTGCCCATTGCAATATTAGCAAATAGTAACAGAGTGAGTAGGAGTGAGAAGAAATGTAAACAAAGACTGATCGTAGATGAGTTCTTGGTCGTTATAATTGACGATAATCGTATTGGTTAGTCCCCACTACGCCTTTTCGGCGAATTTGAACAGCAGCCATCTTGTAAGTTAGTTAGCAAATCTCGTTTCGGGAGTGTATATATGTGAGAGTCAGAGACATTACGAATCTTGCGAGCTGCACAAAGCAGAGCCATCGGGCTTCGCCCACTTCCGACAGTCGCCATTTCTTATATTTTTTCTCTTCTACTAAAACTTTCGTACTCCGTCTATTCCATAACAACTGGTTTACTCACTGTTTTCCTATCTGTTAAATTGACAACGGACACTCTGTATATGTACCCAAATGAGAACGAGTCGGTATCTGAATCAACACAAAGCATTAAATATATTTTTTTAACCAAGCTCCACGTATTAAATTATCTACATACTGAAAAACTATTTCCCATTTTTTTTTTACTTACCTTTATGGCTAAAAGGGATATGCAGGCCCCCTTGGTCTCGAAAGGCGAAATATACGCCTTTTTTATTGACCGGTATACTCTTAACTTCGGTGTTTATGTTTACCTCGCTGTTAGAATTAAATCTACCTTCTCCAGCTGCTATTCGGCCTGCAAAAGAAGAAAACGCAAAGTTGAACAAAGTGGATGATACAATTCAAGTGTTTGATTATCATTCATATTTTAATATAATGTACTATTTTGTACATTTATTTAAAATACAAGTAATAATCAACCCAAATTAGCTCCCTAAATACCTCAAACATTTTGCACCATGCACTTATAAAATAATTTTCTATGGTCTACTGCAAAATTATTAAGTGCATTATTTACGCTAAAATAAAACAGCTGTAAAATGGTAAAAAATCTTCTAAAAAGCCAAAATCGAGGGTTTTTTTTTCTATTCATTTGCAGTTAAAATCACAAGGATATCCATACAGATACAAATTACTCTGTTATAGAAAGTATATTAATATTTAACTTCCTTATGTGTATCGACGACCATTTAAAAAACTGACAATTTAATCCACACCGATCAACGACTAGAAAAAAGTATACTTTACCTACTTCCTAATTTATTTTTTAATATACAATAACAGAAAGTGGTTAAATTGTCCACTATTATTCAAGGTGGTATTTAATGAATATTTAGAAAAGTAGAACACTGATTCAATGATTTTTCACTTATTCTTTTTCAAATTACATCTTCACTAGTTACCATTTTACATTTTCGTACTTTAATAACGAAAAACATTATTATCTTTTTGTATAATAAACGCCAAAAATATACAAATGTTTGATATAACGACGTGTACAGCCGTTTTTAATTTTTGATTATTAAGGAGCTTGCTGCAAGAACGATGCAACTCCATTTTCAACGCGTGACGTAATTATAAGCAGCTAACCTCAGTCACGCAGGTGAAAATGGAGCTGCATCGTTCTTGCAGCAGGGTCCTCAATTATAAATTGACTTAAAAAAATAAAGTTTCATTGTTAACATCGATGAAATTCCCTCAAGAGACTTACAACTAATTCAAATCTTCGAAGAAAATCTGCTAGACTTGTAATACTTTATACAGGGTGTCCCAAAAAAAGAATAATCCTTGGGGGGTTTTATAGGAAATTTAATGTTGACCAAAAAAGTTCCTATAAACATGGTCCGCAAATGAAGTCTTACTAATGAAAACCTCAAAAAAACACAAAAAAAAGTGTTTTTTTACTTTCATTCAAGAATTACTACGAAATGGCTCATTGTATCAAACCACCAGGAATTAAATTTATTGTTTTATTGTAAATCGGTGTACAAACACTGTCTCGAAGCCAACCTTTTAGTACATTTTTAGTAGAATGTACAGTATGTATGTAGAATGTCGTACAGTTTTAGTAGAATGTCGCCAACCGCTTTGTTTCCTTAATTCATTGCCGAGATATGATTTTTTTATGAATATCCATGTTTTCTCACTCAAAACCTGGTTTTTGCCATAAATACCTAAGTTTATTCTTTTCAACTCGAGCTTTTTTAACCGTTTGACATAATTTTCAAAAATCAGCGATAAATGTCTTCTAAGACTGTGAAAATCAGCTCATCCAAGTGGTCACAATGGTTTCCGCTATCTTCTAAAGTTCAGAAACAACATGAGGTAGTAAAAGAAAAAAGTTTCTGATAAAAAACATTTTATTGAATGAATGATTTTTTTTTTCATTATCGTTAATGGAATTTAAAAAAAAATTGATTAAATGAAACTTTAAAAAGATTAAATGAACTTTAGAAGATGGCGGAAACCATTGTGACCACTTGGCTGAGCTGATTTTCACAGTCTTAGCCATTTCTGCTGATTTTGAAAATCAGGGTCCCTAAAAATCTTGAAAAGAATAAACATGGTATTTATGACAAAAACCAGGTTTTGAGTGAGAAAAGATGGATATTAGAAAAATTTATTTTTTCAAAAAATCATATATCGGCAATGAATTAAGGAAACAAGCGGTTGGCGGCATTCTACACCAAATTTGATGTACTAGACGGTTGGCAAGAAATACACGCGTATATCATTTACAAGGCGTTAAAAAAATACGGTTTATACTTTCATTATCATAGAGGTTTTTATAGTGAACCAGGCGTTCACGGCAAATTTCCTATTGAACCCCTAGTGATTACTAAGTGAAATATATTGGGGAAGAGTAACACTGAACGTTTGGATATCTCTATAATAATATAAATTATTTGTATGATTTTATTCCACTATTAGACTCACTACAAAACCAAAGCTCCCAATAGCCTACATATTTATTAATGAGGTGAAACCAAACCTTCCAATGCATCATGTAAAGGGTAAATTTAAGTACAGTAGACCTCAAATTTATTGTAGATAAAAGAACGCACAAAAATACGTTTAACTTTCAATATCATCGGGTTATACAGAGAACCAACCACACGGCAAACAAAATTTCCGAATGACAACTAAGAATAACGATGGACGATACGATGAGCTGTGTAAGTCAGGCTGTTCGCCTTTTGCGATAGTTTTTTTTGCTCTTCTTTAAACGTTCCATACGGCATGCAAGTAGGAGTAGAGTAGGATAATTAATGCATTGTCTAAATACAAGGAAATGCGGAAACATCTATGCATAAAGACATTCTCGTTATTTAGTTTTTTGCGCTTACAATAAATATAGTTTTGTGTTTTTTTTTGTACAATTGTTATATAGTAGTTATCATTACATTACATTTATAAGTAAAATAAATGTGATAATTGCATTCCGTCAGTTGGAGTTATGCATGTTGGTTGAGGAGTACGCGGCGAATACAGCGATACTTGTTACACAATATCTAATAAAAGTATTCGGTACCTAATGTTTGTTAATTTAATTAATTAAAGCGCGGCGATATCTCAGTGGGTAAAGCGCCAGGTGAGAAGATGGCGATTACTCCGAGAGCTATTATCCGCGCGGGTTCGAATCCCGCCTGTGGCAATTGGCACCAGTCACAGGGTTTGGTTGTGTGTCCTACGTCTTTTTCATGTATTCTCCCTCTGCACAGTTGTAATAACTCTTAGAGGGAGAATGTCAATTTTTTGTGGTGTGATTTATTTATTATTTATAAAGGCTTTCCAGCAATAATTTCGGCAAAAACTCTGCATGTATTCTTAAATACTGGATTTTTTCGAATAAATTAAATAAACACACCTGAAGAGTACTTCAAACCATGTCCATAAACTTTTCTTATTCTTATTCTTCCTTATCTTCCCATAATTCTCTCAAGCATGTAATTTCAATTTAAATCTGACACGGCACATTTTTTGAAGGGGATTTCAAAACCATCAAAAGCAGAAGAATACCACCCGTAAGTCTCAGATTAATGCTGTCTCCCTTCTTTAAACACATTGAAATTCGGTTTCAGCAGAGTCATAAAGCAACAAAGAAATTATTAGCCACCGTCTCAAATCGAGCAACACAAACACACTCGGGCTACCGCCTATCAAATTGACAGCTAATAAAACGACGAATAATTTACTTAAGTCTAATAGCTCTCGAGTTCAAAGTGACACGGCCAGCGGTCGTAAAATGACCACGCTTACGCCCAAATGAAAACAACTTGTAAATCGCCCCGACTTCAATGGTCGACGATACTTCATTTAATATTTGTTTACTTTATGTACGGCGCGTGCATACTGGCCGGGTGCCATGTCACTCCGAGCGACTCCTCAAAGCCAGAGAAATTAGTTGTAACGGAGCGGAGTTATGATTCTCAGTTTTACATAAATAGTAAATTTGTAATGGGGCGGAAAAAGCAAATAAGGCATTCGTTGGATATTTTTATCGTAGAGTGGAGTTTCCTTGAACTGGACATCCGATGAATTGAACGTTTTAATTATTCTGTGTAGTTTTAAAGAAATTAATAACATGAACCAAGACAGCAATTTTTGACACAAAAAGGTCCCTGTATCTTGCCACAACTTTTAAGGAACTCACTTACACACACAACAAACTTCGTCACATCATCTAAGGAACTATACAATGGTCTACTTATCAATGTTTTGTGTTAGTTTTGTTGATGCAGTGAGTGAGGACAAGTGCCACGAAAAGCTCCGTTGAAGAGACATCGACACGAGCAAGTTGGTGAATTTAAGAGAGGTCGAATTTTAGGTCTACGTGAGGAGGAGTTTATCATATCGAGATATGGGAGTCTGTATTGGGCGAAATGTAAGCACAGTCATGGGGGTATGGTGGCAGTGGAAGTACAACTTATCAGATAAGCTTGTAATAGTAATCAGTTGTTTTATTAATATAATACATTATTTAAACGCAGTTTGAGGTACATTATTCAACTCCTTCAGGGTGTTTCATTTTCAATGGCCACCAGTATATTTAAGGAGGTTCGTCTCGAATTGCAAAAATAATTAAAAGTTGATGAAATTGTTGAAATATATTCTTCAAGTAATAAAATTATCTTCAGAATTGTTTGGGATTTTTTCACCATCTAGTTTGCGAGAAAAAAATCATCAAAAAAGAAATTTAACATGGGCTCTTATGGACGTAGCTATTGAATTTGATAAATACTACGTTTTGAATAATTAGAAAAATCTGAACACTTTGTATACGCATAGAAATAACGTCTAGGAAGAACATAGATTTACATGGACATGATTGACCAGCTGTGTTGCATGCAATTATCAATTTAATGTTGAGTGTTTCACGCAATCGGGCTGGCGCTCTGTCGACGGGGCAATGCCGCGTCTCCTAATTGTTCCTTTTTGCGTTTCTTCCATGCCTCAACGGCACATTGCTCCACACTCTCCCTGTGGCTCCCTGCCACACTCTCCGTAATTGTTTTGCCGTTTTGATTTATCAAAATTTCCGCTTGGCTGAACCATTACCGACAAACTTGTTGAGGTTAGAATTACTTTCTGTCAACAATTTTCGCCGAGTAGCCTAGCCAACTGCTGAAAGCAAACGTTTCAAACCGTTCAGCGTTGCCGTACTTTCCGACTATAAATCGACTTTTAAAAAACGCGGTCAATAAATTATTTCATTGTGCAAACTTGGTATATTATAATAAATTATTAATTAATCGTGCATTACAAACATACTGCACAGAGAGTTCCATCTTAAATTATTAAAAAATATGATATCAACATTTCACTTTTGCAAGTTGGAACCCTGATTTCTTATACATGGAAGAGATTGGAGTTTCCCCCTTGCCCGCACCTCGGTGACCAGCCTCCTTAATATACTCGATGCGTAAAAACAACGTAGAAAAGGAGGTGGGAATTCTTACGAATCCACCCTGTACTTTCTGCCATTTCGACTTGTTTCTAAAAGTTAAAAATACAAATAGCCCACGAGTATGTCTACGATGATTGGAGGCGCCCATTACAACTAATAAAGAAGCGTCCGGATCATTAGTTTCACTTCAATAACGCGATCATTATTCCCATTTACTTTTCGTATAATGAGAACTACAAATTACATCGGAAGAAGGGAGAAGCACCGATCGTTACCTCAACAAAATAAGATACTCGAGGTAATTAATGTCCAAATAAATTTTACTATTCAAATTGACATTTGCTAGTTAATAACAATCATTAACTTAACGAGCAATATAAATTGTACAATCGCAATAAATAATCTGTCCGAGTTGTACGATTAATCAAAGAGGAAACTCCGAAGCTAGAAAAAAAAACGCATAAGTCGGTAAGAGAAATAAATTACAATTTGTCTCTCCCTAATTACTGTGTCGTTGTGAAATTAGGCAAAATATTTAATTAGACCAATTTATTATAGAAATGTCAATGGCTTATTTTTATTGTGAGGTAATTTACTGATTCGATTTATGTCAATATCCACATGTAGAAACCGTTGGGTTTTGATACAGGGTGACCGATGTTCGTGTTCATGTACGGAGTACACATTTTCCCTTTTTTGTTCAAGAATCAGTTTCTTCATTTTCAGCATTTTAAAAAATAAAATCAAATTAAAATGTGTTAAAAAGTTCAATATGAAATTTCAAGCAAGAAAAAATAAGCCTTTTGTTATTTCGTTTATTTTTTTTCTGAAAAAAAAAATATTTACGAATTTTTGCATTTTAATTAAGTTAATGAAGTATATTTCTATGCTATTAAAACAAAATAATAGTTTTTTTGAGGAAAAATAACTTTTTTTTAAATAAAGTAATTTACAAAAATAATCTGTAGGACACTCGGACTATTTTCAAATTTCCGAATTTTGCTGTAAAATATTTACATATTAGGTATGTAACTGCCTGATGAAAATGCACAGCTCTTGACAAAATAAATTTTTGGGAACATTGGACAAAATACAATTTTTTGCGAATTTTGTGGTTAAAATTGATCAACGACGAAGATCAATTTTCAATTTTTGAAAAAAAAAGATTATAGAAAAAAATTTCATGCTTTTTGGGGGTCATTGTATTTTGTGATGCTGACATTTATTACAAATATTCGACGCCAAAAGATTGAAAACCTAATATCGAAAAATAAGAAGGTATACAACATACATACATATGTGTACAACACACTCATGTTTCACCCTGTACGTGTATGATGCAACTTAATGAAACCACTTGCTGTCGTTTTTTTAAGGCCTCCAACCGGTGATACCAACGTACTTCTAGTTTTTATTACCTACAGGCTTATTCTGTAAGGAAATTCAAGAGTCCTTTACTTGGTTGTATCAGTCGCATGCACCTACAATGATAAAGAAATGCGCTATTTGAATTACAACTAGCCTTTTAATTAAAAAAAGGGGGAAATTAAAAGCTAAACGACAAGACGGCTTAATTAAAAGATGGATTAATTATACGCCAAATATAAAAGTAGGTACATATTTAATAACGCAGTATAAGTTTATTAAATATTTTATAGCTGAATGAATAAAATACATCGTTTCAAAAATGTCTGCAGAATGCTTAAGAATTTTATTAGACCCGCTGATGCACAAATGGCGTATTATTCTGGTTTTCTATTTTTTACCGCTGTGTTCTATGATTTTTTACATGTTAAATCTTAATTTTGACATTGCGGATCTTAGGGAGTAAGAAGGAAGTTCGAAGAAACGTATTCGAGACGAGGATTCCGTACTTGATATACAGATCATATTCCACATCTACGCGGCATTCCTATTCACAACAGAACACGACAGCTACTAACTTTCAACCGAGAAACTGTACTAAAATAAGATTACGAGGTGTGTAAATTAAGTAATGAGACTGGCCGCGTAGCTCCCGATCGAGCAATACTGCGGAGACGGGACTTGGAAGGACGGTAGGTTCACATGTAATGCACCTTCCGTACAAGTTTGAACTCATTTGTTTGTTCTTTGTGATTGTTTTTGTAAACCGTTTTTGTTTCTAGTGCATTTTAAAATTGAGTGACATTAATTTTGAGCAACGGTGTGCTGTCAGGTTTTGCTTCAGACTTGGACACAGCGCAACGGATCATTTTGCAAAACTGCAACACGCCTACGGAGAGTGTTATTTCAAGAGCCCAGATTTTGAGGTGATTTAAGGCATTCTCAGAAGGAAGAGAGTCGATTGAAGATGAACCTTGAAGATGATGGCTTTTTTGATAGCCAAGGAATTGTCCACAAAGAGTTTGTGCCTCCAGGCCAAACAGTAAATCAACACTTTTACAGAGAGGTTCTTGAGAAAAAGGGTCATGCGTGTGAGACCAAACATCAAAAACAACTAGATGTTGCATCAGGACAATGCGCCTTGTCACAGTCATTTCAGAGCAGTTTTAGCCAGTAATACATTAATTTGGCTCCTCAGCCTTTTTATTCGCCTGACTTGAGTCCTTGTGACTTTTTTCTCTTCCCGAGATTGAAAAATCACTTCAAGGGATGTCATTTTGGAACCATAGAAAATACATTCAAACGGCTGAAACCGACCAACTGAAGGCTATTCCAGTATATGAGTTCCAGCACTGCTATGAGGAATGGAAGAACCGTCTCCAGCGCTGTGTGGCTGCCCAATGAGGTTATTTTAAAGAAGACAATACTGAATTATTGTTTATTAAATCGCATTACTTAATTTGCACATCTCGTATAACTAATAATACATAACACATACTAAACGTTTTCAATGAAACATTAAATTAAACACAATACGCAGATCTTAGGAATGCACTACCAATAACTATATTTTTAATTGATCTAATTTCCATATATTATATTTGCAAAAACGTCGAACTGTTAGAAACCTAGTTTTCCCCTTCAAAAAATACCAACAGTAAAAATATAAAAGCTAACGCTAATCCTGGTATCCATTTTAAAGACAGGTGCGACACGTTTCTCGTTTGATAAAAAAAATGATAATTGCATACTTAGGCCGTTATAATTGTTGCGTTGGTAACGCTAATAATCCTTAATTGCGAAATAAATCACGGTACGAATAGGTAATGCACGTTTTATGTCAAAAATACGCCCAGTATAAAGTCCACGGTGGAAAAATTAAACGGCAATTATGATATGAACGGCTATGTTACAATTGTGTTACCAATAAATAATAATGACAAGTTAATTAAACGAATAATCGTGTCAAAGCTTGTGACACACGAGTATTAAAATCGATGGGAATACAGTACCAAGCCAAAGAGTAAAACATACTTTTTACTCTTTGACCAAGCTATTAAATAATCTAAGTATCCATGAAAAGCCAACGAGGTAATATTTATCTTTTAATTATATTAAAATACCTGTGACATTTTAGAAATTTACCAGCAGTATAAGAAACGTTCAGTTTGAAATTTTGTCAGTAACGTTATTTGACATTAGGTAATTATGTTATTTTGTAGAAACTTTATAAAACCAATTGCATCGAAAAAATTTTGGACAAGAAGCGTTCTAGACAAATATAATAGCACTCACTTTTTGACTGACGTTTCGTCTAATTGAGGTCTATTAGAACAATTCTAAGCAGAATAGACAAAACGTCGATTAAAAATTAATGCTTCATTATCAGTTCCAAGTCCTAGTAACATTTCAGACCAATACTTGAGACTGAATTGTCCAGAAAGTGAAAAAAATACATCTGTATGATCCATGATCCTTTATGATTCTCAGGGTAGTAATTCATTTCAAGTAGACTAATGAGAGGACTGTACCAGGCCACTAGAAGCCTTCCAGTAAAGTAGGAACAAGTAGATAAAAGTACTCCAGATAACCAAATTCTCAAAATAAAATATCTATATATATTACGTCACAATTTTAACATATTCATTTAACAATCCTACTCGAATTAAGTAATCCTCAAGGAAAGGGAAGTCCTATGGAATTTCTTTAGTTTAAAACAATCGCCACATACATACCTATAAAGGGTGTCCCATAATTCACGCAAGATTCGAATTTTCCGCCATTTGTACGGTAAAATGTTGGCAAAGAAAAAAGAAAACAGTTTGACAGCTGTGTCACTTTAATGTTAGTAAAAATGGAGCACTACACGAAAGAATAATGGTTTTTTTTTTGGTTATTTTGGGCTGGAGGCGTTATTGGACCATACTTCTTCGAAAATAAGGCTGGTCAAGCCGTTTACTTGGTGCTCGATATTGCGACATGATGACCGAGTTCTTTCTGCCTGCAAATTGTTCTTTGAGCAATTGTCTACAATATGTGATACCGCTTTTTTCGATTAAAATAATTCGCCGACCTTGCCAGATCTCCAAAGTTGGTGAATTTTCAAAAAAAATTGAACTGCAACTTCGTCGATAATCAAGCTACAAAGTTAAACAATTTTTATCTTGAAAGTGCATAAAAAAAGCTACAATTTGACTTTGAAACATTAAAAAGTGTCACTCGGATCAAAAGTTACAGGGGTTTAAAAATAGTCTCATTTTTAGCTTATATCTCGTGATCTACAAGCTCGATTTCATGATTCGATTTTTTTAGATAAAGAAATGTTGGACAACCATTATATTCATATGTTATATACAGTAATTCGTCAAATTAAAAAAAAATTGTTGCATAAAGATGAAAACATGAGGAAGCAATGCGTCAAGCCCTTGGTAGTGGTTTTTCAATTTACTTCAAAAGTACCTAAAATAATGATATAAAATATATTGTAAAGAGCAAAATATTCTAAGGATATCATACAAAATCTGTTGTTATTAAGAAATAAACGAAACTAAAAACAAAACTATTTCATTTCGTTTTTAGTTTCGTTTATTTATTAATAACAAAAAAAAAAGCAACGAACATTTTTTTGTATGATATCCTTTAGAATATTTTTTTTGCATTTTACAATATATTTTATATCAATTATTTTACGCACTTTGAAGTAAATTGAAAAACCGCTACCAAGTGCTTGGCGCATTGCTTCCTCATGTTTTCATCTTTATGCAAGTAGATTACGAGATATGTATAAGCTAAAAATTAGTCTATTTTTAAACCCCTGTAACTTTTGATCCGAGTGACACTTTTTAATGTTTAAAAAGTTAAATTATAGCTTTTTTATGCACTTTCAAGAAAACAATTGTTTAACTTTGTAACTTGACTTTTTTGACTTTTTATCGACGAAGTTGCAGCAGAAAAAAAATCAATTTTTTTGTAAAAATCACCAATTTGGAGGTCTGGCAAGGTCGGCTAATTATTTTAATCGAAAAAAGCGGTACCACATATTGTAGACAATTGCTCAAAGAACAATTTGAGTCCAAAAACGTCCATTTTGCTTTAAAATTGGCTTGATTGTAGATTTTTGTCCAATTTTCGATGAAAATCGATCACCGTGCTACGGTGCGAGATGTCATACAGCCCGTGAAACAATCCAATTACGACATGAGACATTTCCGGTCGTGTCCGAATCACCGGTGATCTGAATTGGCCCCCTAGATCATGTGATTTAACACCATCGGATTTCTTTCTATAGGGTTAGAAGTTAGAAGTGAGGTCAAAGATCTATGTCAACAAATCCACATCCACCCGTGCATTGAAGGAGGAGATTGAACAACATCAACGAAATTCAGCCACATTTATGCAAATTGGTCATGGCAAATTTCGACAAAAGAATGCGTATGTGCCAGCAAAGCCGTGGAGGTCATTTGCCAGATGTGCTGTTCCATACATAACCCTATCCTGTGTACTTTGTTTTAATAAAAAAAATACATTTGAAAAAAAAAACTGTATTTACTATTTAATTCAAATCTTGCGTAAATTTTGGGACGCCCTTTATGTATGGGTGTAGATTCAGACAAAAACTATTAAACAGGAAGAGTTTTCAATTCTTTATTTTTAAATTAGATACAAGGGCACCTCTCAAAAATTAATTATATGTATATTAATGTGATATTTTTTCCTACAAATAATTCTGTTCAATTTTTAAACTAAAATTGGCCAACAAAATCACAGTTTATGCATTTTTTTGTACACCTAGACCCCACTGTGTGCTGTGTTGATAAATTATGTTTGTGCTTTTGTTGTGCCCTATACCAGCTTCGAAGAGTTGAAAAACAAACATCATTTATTTAGTCGAGAGGACTATTTCTCCACGTCTGGGGTTACAACATGGTAAAAAATGCAAAATTAAAATCTCATGACGTACAGAAACAACGACGCAAGACGCAACGCGAACCGTGGCGAAAACCTATACGGTATTATAATGTCCCATAAATATTTATAACTAAATAACATAGGAAACATACACGGCCGTCTATAAATAATAAAAATTTAATGCATCCAAGTAATAACCCAAACAAAATAGGAATGTGTAACTAAGTATTACCGACTTACATCCTCTCCAACTCGCGAGTGAATGGGTAAGCAGGAACGGTCCAAGGGATTTTCCGACACGTCTGAAAAACTCGGTCCGTCACCATTACCGCATATTTTTAGCAATTATCTCTATAAGTTCACGCCAAAAAAATAATATCTAAGCATAGTGTAAAAAAGTAGAACCCTAAGAAGTGGGAGGAAAGTTTAAGAGACGTTTTCAAAACTAAAATCATAATGAAAACTTATTTATTTTGTTACTTATTAATATTTGTTAGATATTAACGAACCTTCAGTTTATCAGTTAAACTATGAGTAAATTAGTTTTATTATCCCTACGTAAAACAGATCCCTATGTGCATATATGACGATAGAAAACATAACTCTTGAGGATATGTATAGCCTGTGTAATGAAATGTTTTTAATAGTCGCCATTATTAGTAGCAGTTTGTTTATAGATACCATTTTCCACGCATAAGGAGTGTGATGCATTCTCACTAGTCTATTCTAGATCTAGGTGAAAAATATTTTCATATTTTGTAACGACTATGGACACTGAGTTTTTGAGGCACAGATTGACGGAACTGGTTTATAAAAGTCTAACTAATAATGCGACGAATTTTGAGAAATATAATTAGAGACGCTTATCGCGAGATTTCAAGGACACTTGTCAGCAATGCTAGCTTCTGAAGCTAAGGCGTTTCAAAATAATACAACGTATTGGTGGAAACCTTGAAGTTTAATTTTTAATACATTTTATTTGCATTGTGTATTGTTCAATTTTTGTTCATAAACATATTGTGACTAAAGGATTAACTAAAAGCATTTATTCTTTTTGGATTCTTCATAATTTCGATTTTTTTTTATTTCACTACTAACTATACAATTTTTCAAATAACAAAACTCACATTACTTCTTCACAAAGAATACATATTCTATTTATTAGAAAGGACAGTGTTAAAAATAGCCGATTTTTTGGCTGCTCGGGGGGAACGCATGTAGCCCAGAAAAAATGATTGACTGCTGTCAAAAAACATGAAATATGACCCCTGAATACTTAAAATGGCTGGGAAATGTCAACTTCACCCCTAAAAACTGTAAAAACCACCCCAAAACCGCTAAAAATAGATATTTTTCGGTTTTGATCAGATAGCTCATATAAACCACAAATAACTGTTGGGGATGGTTTAAAAATAATAACATTAAGTCTTCAAAATATGAAATAGATGAGAAAATGTCGCTTTCACCCTTAAAAAATATAAAAACTACCCCCAAATGTCTTATTTCCGATTCCTAAAAATTGCTTATCTCGGGTGTATCTTGGAAACGCTTGAAACCCAGAAAAAATAATTGAATATGGTCAAAAAATATATGAAATTACTATTGAATAGTGATACTGAAATATCACATGTTTGGGGGAAAGTCTATTTCACCCCTAAATATAAAAAAAAGCTTGTAAACTGCTATAGCCCATATCTTTTGACTTTAATAGAAGGACTTTTTTCACCCAGGTAAAATGATTCAAACTGGTTCAAAAATAGTAAAAGAAGTATTGAGTACATCAATCTGACTGGAAAATTGTCTCTTCACCGCTAAAAATAAAAACAACCCTTAAACTGCTAAAACTGGCTCTATTATTAAATTATTTATTTTTAGCGGTTTTGGGGTGGTTTTTTTACAGTTTTAGGTGTGAAGTTGACATTTGCCCAGCCATTTGAAGTATTCAGGGGTCATATTTCATGTTTTTTGACAGCATTGAATCATTTTTCTCTGGACAGCTACATGCGTTCCCCCGAACAGCCAAACATTGTCCTTTAACTTATCCAACATATTTTGATTATAGCAACAATATCGGAATTTAATATTTTTATGCATTCCCTGTATAAAGGCAAATCTAAGATTTAGGGCAAGCAAAACTTTTTATCAAGATTGATTATTTTTTTTACAAGGGTAAATAAAAACGTTTCCCATTTGTTAAGCAAATATGGGCACACGCTGTATAATAGATTCAACGTACTGATGACTCGTTTCGTTATTTATTTGTTAGACTATGTATAAACTATACATACCTCTTAATTTCGGTGTATTTCAAATCTGAAAGGGCAACTTTCGTCGAACCCTCGTATACGCAGAACGGAACGGTTCCGTATGCGTGTGCACCGGGCGGATATATTGAATTTTTATGTGAGCCACGCGACTGACGGAAGAAATCTTCCGGGGCGCAAAGCCCCTCGCCCCGAACGGTGCCGAGAAAAACTTAATGATCCCCCCGGTTTATTTTGACGCGGAATAAAAGTTAATATACTACAGCGTGTCGACAAGGCAGTTAGCGGCGGAACGGCGGATGCCATTTGTTTTTTATTAGTAATCATGGAACGGTTTTATTACTCCGGGGCCGCGGAGAGAGGGACTTTTCCTCTTCGGCTTTTCCCTTCCTCCGCTAATATATTCTCATTATGATAAATGCTCCATTCGGCTGGGTCGTACGGAAGTCTGTGAAGTTGACACCCAATTTTCGTGTTCTATTTAAGGCATGCTTTCGCCCAAAAAACTCATGATTGCCTCGTGTATTTTCTTTTGCTCATCTTCAGTTTAACCCCTTGACTACGAGAACAAAAATCCGAGAGTTTTTTCGACTTGGCCCAAAATCACAAATCTTTATCCTGTAAGTAAATCCTCTACTAACGCCTGATAATGTGTAAAATGTATTGGAGAAACTTGCGTTTCATCAAAAGCTAGTGCGAAAAAGACTTATTGCTCCAGACCCTGTGCATCCCCTTAAATGAAGGGTTAACCGTGGTCAGGTTAGCCCCATAACCTCTCAGTCTTCAGCAAATCGTCAAAAACCTTCAGAAAAATGAAGATTTTCGAGAAGTGACCGGATATGCAGTGTGACACATGGTTTCCAATGTTTTTGCTTCCTGAACTCGAATTTGTGGTCAGGTTAGGCCCATCGCCTTTCAGTCTTCAGCAAGTCGTCGAAAATCTTAATTTTTCTGAAGATTTTGGAAAAATGGAGGGTTAGTGACCCTTCATTTGGGGGATGCAGGATGCAGGATTGCAGGATTGAATTTCATCAATTCCTGGTTACCAAGTGAAGTCAAGTGTTTGAAAAACAGTCTAATTTTTGGGACGTTTAGCTTTAAGATAATTTGGAGTGTGTAAGACAAATTCAGATAACACCATGCTGGTTAGTGGGTTAAAATACGTTGGAAATGATTTGTCTGGTGAAATTAGCAAAATGTCATATATTAAATCATTTTTTGGGCAATTTCCTCCCAATATTGGCATTCTGGTGGATCTAAGTCTGAACAACGCCATGATGTTCAGCAGGTCAAAATACGTCGAAAATGACGTCTCTAGTTAAAGTTGTGAAACTTTCAAAGTACGGAAGTCGAGACACATTTCAAAGAAAATTAGCATGGCAGTCAAGGGGTTAAAAGCAGGTGGAAATGTTTGTGGTTTGTGGTGTATGAATTTATTTTTAGTACAAACTTGTTACTTACGGTGGGCAAACAGAACCAACTCATCACTCCATTATCGTTAATCATAACCATACCTACCCCATATTTTACTATCAGCAACGGATGGACTTGTTTGTTTAAACTTTAGATTTATCACATCACAAAATTTCGGCTAAATTAACATGCAGAGTGTCAATTTTGCACCTCTTTCACTTTTTGGTAAAACCTTTTAAGTCTTGTGAAAAGTTTTTAAATTTCAAACTTTACTCTTTATATGACTTACCTCAAAAAATTTTTCATAAGACATTTTTTTGGAAAAGGTACAAAATTATCATCTATATGCTAATTCAGCCGAGATTTTGTGGTATGATAAATTCAAAGTTTAAATTAACATAGTGGGTAATAACCTGGAATCTCTTTCACTTTTTGGTAAAAAATGTTGTGTCTTGTGCAAAATTCTTAAACTACAAACTTTACTTTACTATTTACATGACTTGCTTGAAGAATTTTTCACAAGACTCAGCATTTTTTACCAAAAAGTGAAAAGGTATAGAATTATCACATTATCTAAGAGAAGTTAATCCATTTGAGGTTGACACTTTTTGTGCAAGATGTATTTCATCCAAAACGTTTCATTTTTTTTTCATCTAATACGAGGTTTGATTTACTGCAGTTTCGCACGAAAATAAAGATGACCGGAGCATGCAGATAAAACAAAGGGCAGAAACTTACTTATCAATTTATATCTATCCGCATCCCACGGGGGTGGTTCCTTTGTTGCGGCATCGAACTCGTAATAGAGCAGACTGAAAAGTTTCCTTGCAGGAGAGTGCATTTCCTAGAAAAAAAAAAGATGAAAAACGGTTAGAATGAACTTCGCTGCGTAGGGGTATCAAGAGGGAGGAACGTGAGCGAAATGATAAACAAAAAACGTCAATAATGAGGGTGCATTTACAGGGTGGTCATACTGGATCTCTCATTGGGGGTTGTTAAATGTTCAAATTTAACTAAGACAAATATGTTTAAATAGAAGACTGTTATAATTGAACTTACAACGAAGTTTATGAAAAAAGGAAAATTTGCAGAAATAGCGTGACGTCAAATGATGTAAACGATTTACAAAATATGTGAATCATATTTTTTTCAAGTGTAGATAGGTACATTTTTTTAACTGTGTGATTTTTATAATCATTTAATTTTCTTCACGTGTCAGTTAATTTTAAGAACGAGAAGAAGCTTGATAACCCTCTTTCCAGAACAAAAAGAATGTTCATAAATAGATATAAATAAGTAAAATTAAAAAAACAAACACTTATTAGGTACATACGAATTTCAAATGATATTTTTCTTTACTTGTAAATTGAGGAAAAACTGATATTCAAATACACGCCTTTTCTAAGATCTTCTGGGGGTATACGCTTTTTAATTTCGTTATAGATTTTTAGTTTTAACTTTTTGGCTATAAACATATATTTAAATCTGCTATAAAACGTAAATTTTCAATAGCCCAAGACAATTTACAAAATCTGTTCTTGCTGATTTCCCCTATTTCATGTTTTTTCCTTGATGATCTGATTTTAGGAAAAATACAGTAAACAAGTTGTACCTTGTGTACCTTAAGTTGTAACTTGTACATTTTCCCCAATATTAATCACTTGGAAACAATATTAATTTTATATTTTCTTATTTACAAATAATGACATGCAATTCTTGATTGATGCCTCCAAATTGAACAAAAATATATCTCTACTATGTATTTTTGAAGGACTTAAAATAATTTAGACGTAACAATTGGGTCCAATAAGACCCGCTGAAAGAAATATATATCCGCTTCGTTCAGTTATTATATAGCCAATAAATTAATTAGTAAATATCAATCCGTTTATTCGCTACGAAGCTTATCCAGCAAAAATGTCGGAGGAAAATATAATGTCCTCTCAGTAATATGTTTAGTTTCAGAAGCGTCTCTTGTTACATAAATGTTGGAAAGAAAAGGAGTCATAACATAAAGCATATAAATAGGGACCACTAAAGATATAAGACACGGCCAAAAACATTATGTCCAATTTCCTTTTACTGTTCAGACCGAGTCCTTATAAGACGTTTAATATATTGGAAAAACTTTCAGTCCATTCTCGAGAAAAAATAATTCCGATTAATATCACGAGTTTACAGGTTTATAGACAGACGCCCATTTTCTAGTAATTAACCAAAAGTTTTCCTGGTAATTAACCAAAGGTATTTGTCGATTGTTCTTACTTGTTTATTTCTCAAGAATTCTTTTGACCAAAAATTTAAAAGATGCCTATCGATTTTCTTCAACTACAGAAGTCAGTTTCAAGTTTTTCATTTAAAATTGTTGCATTTGTATGGCTTTGGATAACTTTGCAAGTAAATGCTTAAATACAACTTCTTGTTGATCAAGTGCTTTTCAAAGTTAGTTGTTAGGCTAAGCTTAATGTAAAGGGAAGTAAAAATGTTATTTTAGAAGGAATTATTAGTACGTAAGTATTCAAACCTTCAAGACCACACCTACTTATTCAGGAAAAATATAGAATGGCTTAATGCAAGTATTTGTAAACATACTGTGATAAAAACAGTTTTGCAATGTTACAACTAAACGTGATAAAGAATTGTCGCTATATTTGCCATCGACAGACATACACTCCTAATTTTTTCTACAAGAAGACGAAAAATTAAAATTTGTAAACTAGTATATTTTGATAACGCCTCTGAATGATGTCAGGGGCGTTCTTATTATTAGCAAAATTCAACAACAGTATTTTAAAGTAACATATTTCTTATGAGTTAATGCTCTTACAGGACCGTTAGCTAATTTAAAATCCTATTTAACATTTGCAAATTACATCGTAAACGTAGGTATACTAAACTGAAAAATATTAAACTGTCGTTGTGTTTATATAGGAATATTTTTACATTACAAAGCACTTTTTTTATCAAAGAAATAACTGTAAAGAGGTACATAAAGTTATACATTTTCTTTAAAAAACTCGTCCGGGTTGCAATAAAAATCATACTGAGTAAATATTTGATAATACTGTTATTTATGCGTTGCTTAGGCACCTACTTTCTCAAGATCAATAATGCTAATATATTATGCCTATGATTTAGAATCAAGAAGCCAACAGCCTCTAGTTGTATAATCATTTTACTGCAATCAACATTTACACACATGTTATCGTACACACATATTATAGTATTTCCAATTTCAGTTTAACAGAATATAAAGAACAAAAGCGCGGAATTTTCTTTGTAAATACAGCTACACCGACCTCGAACGCGTGCAATCTCCAGGCCCGCCTAACTCGCTTTTCAAAGCAATATATGCCTTGCATTTTATATCGTTTTATAGCATGTTCGTTTGTATAAGAAAGGTTGGTATAAGACAGATATTCCTGTAGAATTTCCGCAATACGGCGTTATTCCAATATTAGGTATTACATAGTTATTTGTTTATATTCAAATCCGCTCTCTAATAAAATCCCACATCATGTCTCTAAAGATAGATAATTACGAGGTGTGGCTATTAAATAACCGAACCGCTGTCATTGCCACACTTTTTATTTGCTACCAATTACAGTAG
Organism: Aromia moschata; assembly: GCA_029963805.1. Lineage (NCBI taxonomy): Eukaryota > Metazoa > Arthropoda > Insecta > Coleoptera > Cerambycidae > Aromia > Aromia moschata. The sequence goes on from JAPWTK010000017.1 coordinate 4,260,764, forward strand.
CAACTTTTTTTGCATTCAATGTACTCCCTTTGGCGATCTCTACACCGCTCCGTACGACTTTTCCATTGTTGAAAGCAGTGCTGGAAGTCCGCTTCTGTCAGCTGGTTCAGAACCTCCGTCGCTTTTGCTTTAACCGCTTCCACACTTTCGAATATTGTCCCCTTCTGCGCCGATTTGACCTTGGGAAATAAAAAAAGTCACAAGGGGCAAGGTTGGGCGAGTGTGGTGGATGTTCCAACACAGTAATGTCGTATTTTGCAAAAAACGCCTTCACAGACAAAGCAGAATGGGCCTGTGCATTGTTTTGGTGAATCTTCCATGATTTGGTCTTCCACAAATCGGGTCTTCGTCTTCTCACACGTTCATGAAGGGCCGTCAGATCTTCGCGGATTATTTTACCATTTTTTTTTACGTTTTTGACGTTAATGGTCGTCCAGGGCGTGGATTGTCTTCAGTCGTTTCACGTATGTGCGTGATAAACATTCATTAGCGTACACTTCTTTTAACATTGCATAAGCTTCTGTAAAAGTTTTCCCCAGTTTAACACGAAACTTGAGATTAACCCATCTGAACACTTTTTTCGACGCGTCACTGGTACGTAGACTAATTCAAACGACTGCTACAGTCAAACTGAGCGACCCACTGGTTTGTTCAGCGACGTTCAGCGCTGGTAGCAGTACCAGCGGCGGGGAAAAGTAACTTTCCAGAACTTTCCTGTTTAGAACAGGGGCACCTACGCCAGGAACGAAAAAAAATATATATATATATATACATATTGATCGAGTACGATAAGTTAAAAGAATCTATAGTTATATCAATGAAAGACCTTTGATCTTTGGCGGTACCTGCGCTAGGAAAAAACTAATACTAAGTATATATCGTAGGTGCCCCTGTTCTAAACAGGTGAGTCCTGGAGAAGTGGTACCTCCACGTGGTCCAGGATGGGTAATGCTAAATCCACTTCAACATATTACTGTTTTCAGGGTGGTTGAATTTCAGATTTTAGAGGTACTTTTCATAACGTCGCTAGTTACTGGCGAAGCAATATATCCTATTCACCAATTTATCGCTAGAAACGACAACTGAAGATACATATCATCAACATCATTCAAGGACAAGAGGCTATGAGTTAGTGTTTGACGGCTTCGTTTTGCATCAGTTAAAGACATACATTGAAAAGTCTATTGTTTTACAATATTTAGGTCCAGTGTGCTGTTGAGTTTTTAGACTCGTTTTTCTTAGTTTTTGGGGATTTAGTTTTAGGGGTTTGAAGATTTGGATTCGGAGATTTTGATGTTCGAGTTCAGTTAAAAGGGCTATCAAGTTTAAAAATTCAGGTGAAGTGTGCTGTTGAGTTTTAGTCTCGTTTTTTTTAGTTTTTGTTGGTTTTTGAGGTTAGATTAAGAGGCTAGGAGTTTGAAAATTAGGATTCGGAGATTTCGAGATGCAAGAATTCAGTTGAAGGGGCTATCAAGTTTAAAAATTCAGGTTCCGTGTGCTATTCAATTTATGAACTCAGAGTTTTTGGGTTTTTGAGGGTTAGGTTAGCTGATCAAGCAAAAGTAAGCGGATTCGTAGAGCGAACAAAAAAAAATATTAAATGGACATAGTGTAGTATTCCGCACATGAAAAAAAAAATGGTGGCCCTGTGTAATCAGTGTAATCGCCCAATTTATTCGAAATAATTTCTAAAGTAGAAAATTACAAACTTTTCTTTAGGTAACATATTTTAAATTATTATTATTATTTAATTATTATATTAGCTAGCAGCTACTGGTCATTCCTAATATCAGCTTGAATTCCTTACGGACTGCCCCTATCGCTACGGTTGTACCTACTTACGTCTAGTTGACTAACATATGTCACACATACAAGGTATAAAGCATTAGATTTTGATTGACAACGCAGGATGCATTGTCCATACTATGCCATTTAGGCTTATGATGTTATTTGGCGTTATCTATAACAGCACTGTTAGCAGCCAATCGGAATATGGAATTATTAAAAAAGGCCGATACTGATTGGATCAGAATTATAACGGAACTGTTATTAATAACATGACGTGATACCTCATAGGTCTGATTATAGAGAAACATAACAACGGAATCCCTGGTAGAGACTGTAAACGAAACCCTGGTAAACTTTGAAACTGGAAATACTATACCCAGGAGGTACTCAGTTTTATTATTTAAGCCATTTTTTTCAATTGCTGGCTTATTTTTTCCGCGTCTCGTTATTTAAAATCGTTTAAATTGGATACTAGATGGAGTTTTAACCTAATCGAGCTCGTTACTTAGACTGAAAATAAAAAAAGTCCCCACTGGTTATTAAATAAAAAACCGATAATCGTTAAAACTGCGCCAGCGGTAATCCAATTGCGCGAAAAAATGTCCATTGCCATATTTACTATCGTCTAATAGCATTTACGAAAATAGATAAAACCCAATATTGGACGTTATTCCTGTTACGCTAAGTAATTATTTAAAATCGATCAGGGTTGTTAAAAATTGGCGTTCGTGGCAGAGACGTCACATTTAAAAAGATAAGATAATATGTATTTAAAAATGTATATAAATTTTATTATATCACTTATAGTCGTTCTAATTTTAATTGAAAATGATAAATACGCCTGGGGAACAAAAAAAAGCGGTGCAACTTTATGATTCCATGGGCGTGCATATATCTTTTATAAATTCAAAAACTGTGAAATAATTTTTTTCATTCAAATCAATATAGGAGATTAAAATTAGCCTGCATACAAAACTCTTAATATTTGTAATATAATTTGCTGTAAATAATGCTCATTTAGCCAGACAATCTCAAAAAATTGTCTGTGTTAATAAACCTAGCTGAAATACACGTCACTGGCGCCTTAAACACGTGGAATTTCTATAGTCGTAAATCATAACGACGTCGTAAAAATTTTATGGCACAGTGGACCGAATAAATATTTGGATGTATTACATATAAAGTAATCCTATAGTATACTGGTCGACATTTGCTAGTAGTGTTGCTGGCATCGCGTTGCCGGCTCTTCAAAATTTTCTTAAGTATAGTAACATACATAAAGTTGTTTTAATTTATAATTATTTTTTCCAGCAATTTTAAACGCTTTATTTTAATGCTAACTAATAAATTTATACCTATGTATTTTTTTTAATATTTCCAAACTAGCTTTCTAAGAACGTCACGAACTAACAGTTTACTGAAGTATGAAGTAAAATTGTATAGTGAGCTTAGCAATTTTAGAAAATATATCTGACAACCTTGCTTTTTTCTACCTATTTTCAATTTAAAATGGAAATATAGTACATTACTATATATCACACACATATACAATACCTAACACTTATTGTTGTTTTATGCCATTTTTAAAGTTAGTAGATAGTTTTAAATATACAGATAAATTTGATAAAGAAACATGTCAATAGAAGACACATGGATTCTTTTTTAATCCTAAGACGTTTTTATAAAATGTTTGTATATGTATCTTTTGTATTAACTTCTTCAGTCTTCGTCAGTCTTCAAAAAAATCCATTTAGAAAATTTTGCTATGAAATTACAGCGTTATACTATTTTAAATACGAGGTGTGTAAATTAAGTAATGAGATGTACTGAGTTTTCTTTTTCATTTTTTTTATTATCCCATAAAATAACTTTCTTGGGAAGCCATACAGCGCTGGAGACGGTTCTTCCATTACTCATAGCAGTGCTGAAACTCATATACTGGAATAGCCTTCAGCTGGTCGGTTACAGGCGTTTGAATGTTTTCTATGGTCCCAGAATGACATCCTTTGAGGTGATTTTTCAATGTCGGGAGGAGAAAAAAGTCACAAGGACTCAAGTCAGGCGAATAAGGAGGCTGAGGAGCCACAGGTATGTTTTTACTGGCAAAAACTCGTTTGCTGAAATGGCTGTGTGACAAGGCGCATTGTCGTGATGCAACATCTAGTTGTTCTTGATGTTTGGTCTCACACGCATGATCCTCTTTCGAAGTTTTTCAAGAACATCTCTGTAAAAGTGTTGATTTACTGTTTAGCCTGGAGGCACAAACTCTCTGTGGACAATTCCTTGACTATCAAAAAGCAAATTAGCATGCATCTGATCCTCGACTTGATCAATCTTGCTTTTGGGTCTTGGAGAACTTGAAGTTTGCATTCCATGCTTTGGCGCTTGGTTTCCGGGTCGTACTCAAACACCAAAGTCTCATCACCAGTAATGACACGTTCCATAAAATGGGGATCATTTTCAATCTATTCCAAAAAAGTCAAGACACCTTTCTTTCCTGATGTCCTTTTGTTCCTGTGAAGGTTTTTTGGAACCATTTTTGCGCATATTTTTCTCATCCCCAATTCCTTAGTCAAAATCTGATGAACAGTGATGTGAAGATTTACAATAATCTTCAGGGCAATATCAAGTAAACGTCAATGTAAAGTTATAGACATTTGCAAATATTTATTTTCAACTTCTTCTCTCATTGTTAACGATTAAATTCTTATTAACATAACACGACACGCATTGTTCAAATATAACTATTTGTTTTCCATTTCTGTAGTCTTGTGTAACCTTTACAATGATTATTATTATTCAGCATTCTGCGAATCTTAAATGGGCGTAACGGCTGCAGAAGACGCCGAAGATGTAGCAACTAGCCCGAGGCTTTGCACATTATCAGCAACTTTCACTTGTGTTGGTTTATCAAATGAACATACCTACTGATCGTTTCATTGTCTTCCTTTCAATGAAAAAAAAACAATAATATTTACAATGTATCAGTTGATAAGTTAAATAAATAAATGTATACGTATAACTGTATACAAGTAAAAACCTAGGTTTTTCTCAAATTATTAGATTAGACAAAACAACGAACACATTGTATGATTCAATATTAGGTACATGTTATTTTTTTTCCTTCCTGACAGCATCCACATCTTAATTTTTTTAACTTTCACTTACAATATCTTATATATAAAGTTATGTTACATCATTTTGATTAAAAATGGAAGAGTGTGTTTTGTGTATGTATGACAACTTTTATTAAGTAGAAACTCCCTGTACATATTTAGTTTCACCGTCAAACAAAACTAATAAATAGCATATTGTTGCAACGATAGACTGTCATACGATTTGAACTCTGAACTGTTTACGTAATTCATATTCATCATACTCGTATATTCATAATTCAGACTATTGAAAAAAATATTATTCGTAATAAATCTTGTTTCAACATACGAGTATTTTTATAGTAGAAAATCACAGAAAATTAATATTTTAAGTTAACTGGTTTTTCATTCTCTTTGAAATTCTCTGTGGAACCACTTTATGGATATAAATAGAACACTAAATGCAATAACAAAATTATGTAAGTGCTTCGACTTGAAACGAAACACACTGTATATATGCCTATTTCAAATTTTATGACAGCTTTGTTAAGTGTCTGGTATGTTATAGTTACCAATTAACACATTGTGTTTATCTTTTGGTCTGATTACGTTATTCGCAAGGATATTACAACAGCAATCGAATTAGCTCTATACTATAAGTGCCTATTATGTAATAGGCACTGACAGAAAATAGAAAAATAACCATTGAAGCAGGTCTTAAGTTTCGCAGAAAAACACTGTATTTACTTAATAATATCCTCAGAAAATTCGACTAACATTGGGGAACAAGGAAAAATTTTAACAGAGAACAATACCCAAAATGATATTAAACAAATACATGGAGACAATGGGCAATATTTACACGACCGTTTAAAAGACGATTTAGTTAGAAATTTTACCCTCTAATAGCGACATGCAACGATAATAGATAAACAAATTATACAACAATTTGAGTTAATAATTTCACGTTCCACCTTAAATGCAGACTTACGTGTAGAATATACTTTGGTAAGCGATGACAGCAGAATGTAATAAAAAAAATATATACATCAACCTTTTTTTATATATATTTTTTTCGTATGGAAGCGGAATTTTTAAAACGTGTTCCGTTAATGTATTACCTTTTTGAATTAAATTAAACAAGAAACCAGTGGTACCCAAACTATTCATCAGTTTGACGTACAGCTATCGTCACTGTATAATTGAACAAAAGACTAAATAAATGAAATTGACTCACACGAAATAAATGTAAACGAAATAGAATTTATATTAGGTATAAAAAATAAAACGGAGGATTCAAATAAACAAAAAAAATGCTGCTTCTAAAAAATTTTGTATTAAAGAAAAATTCAATTAATATATTTCCGTCAGAATGAAAAATAACTGATTATAGTATGCATTATGAGGTTTAAAAAGTTAATGGGGAAAATTAAAAGGGTGTTCCAAAAAAAACACACAAAATTTTCTCCCCCCCCCCCCCCCCCCCCCCCCCCCCCCCCCCCCCCCACGATATTTCCGAACTTTTTCTCACGATATATCCGAACTTGTACTTCCACACAACCGAACTTGTCGCTGTCGAATGTGCCAGGTTCGGTTTCCTGAGGTGAAGAAAGTTCAGAAATGTGGAATTTTGCGGAACGAAAAAGTTCGATATGTGGATGTCGAGTGTATAAGTAAACATTGCCTATATTATAGGGGGTATAATATAGTCGTAATCCCAAATTAGTTGTCACATTTGTCGTATTATTAATAAAAAAAATAGTTTAAACAATCATGTTTAATGATATATTGACCAACTTTTTGCATGTTTTGAAATGTCATTTGCGTTGCAAATTATGCAACAATTATCAATTAATCGTCAACATTATCGTTGCCAGTATTAATTCATCAATGATTTCTTAACATATAAGTCTGGGCGATTTTAACTTTCAAGTTATCACCCATTATTTTAACTCCGCGCACACGTTTCACCTCGCAGTGTACTTTTGAAAATTTCCAGTGATTGTGCTTCTGATAACAGCTTATATTAATAAACAAATTACGGTCGAATGATTTTCTTAGATTGATGATTAAATATAGCAACCAGAATCTTGACCAAACATTTAGACATCAAATAATATGAGGTATATAACTAATCGAACTAAAAATATACAGATATGACAACTAATATGGAACGAAGGGGCTGTTTTTTTCAGTTTTACCTGGAAAAAGGCTGCAGTCCCCTAATCGTAAATTTTATTTCGATGTAAATTCTGTTGGACACGTTTCTGTCTATGAAGGGGGTCCACAGCCAATTGTTGACGTTGTTGTAGGCGACGTCGCACACTACGTACGATCTCCAGTTAATGCCCTTTTGGAAATTCGTGAAGGACTCTTCGACCCACTGAAACAAAAAAAATCAATGTAAACAGTCCAAAATGAAACACCAACTTATTTCTAGTATTAGTAAGGAATGAGTGTAAAATATTACGAAAGAATTAAAGCAAGTTGCTAAGTTAGAGAGCGACAAGAATGTTGATACAAGTATACCATGGGCATCACAAAGTACAGCATTACCATTATGATTTATAAATCAATTCTTGTTTTCTAATAATGAGTTTTAATGTATTCGTAAAGCATTTTCTGTTCCATATTGGTAATTCTATAAAAAGTGGCTTCCCAATGTGTAAGGCAAAAACTATTTAAAATAAAATGCTGCATATCTGTAGATTTTGTTAAATAGGTGCAACATCTACCTATATATATATATACGAGCAAGTTTAACTTACTAGGAACGTTTATAACTACAGTTCTTAAGGAGTTTCAAAATTCAAGTTTAAGATATGATATGATATAAGAGATTTTTTATATATGGTAAGATATTTGGTTTAAGATATTTTTTATATTCTGTGTGTATATATCTAGCAGTATTGTTTGGACCCTTTTTTTCAGAACAATAATATTTTAAACGTATCTATATTTGGTTACCTACACTACCCACATATGTATATGAAGTTAATATATTAAAATAAGCAAGCAAAATGTTCTAAATCCGCTTAGAATATAAAGATCATCCTTATGTTTCTAATTACTACCGCAGAAATAAGCGTCAGTTTGAAGATATCTGCAAAACATGGCGTTAAGCAGGGCCGGAGTGAGGTTCTAACATCAAGCATCCACAGAAGCAATATGCATCCAAATGGGCCCCCCTTGGGTTACTAACCCCCCCTCCAAAAAAGGGATTTAAAAAAAAAAAACCCCCACACATTTGCGCAAAAAAAAATTAAAAAACCTGAGATCCCTTTAGTAACGCTCTGTGGAAATAGTAATCTAGAAACAAATGTAAGAGGTTTTTCGATTTGATGAACATAGGTATATGTGTCAAAATGATATGGCCATTTTAATTTTAATTTTTTAAGATTTCAAAATTAATTTTCATTTTTTAAAAAAAAATTTTTTTAAAAAACTCAAAAACACTCCCCCCCTTTTTTTTCCCCCCCTAAAAAAAAATAAAAATGAAAATTGGCCTAGCTAAAATTATATTATTTTTTTATAGTAAGTTTTTTGTAAAAATTTTTTTTCGTCAAAAAAAAAGGGGGGTAAATTAAAAAATTTCTTTAAGGGGGTTAAACACATTTACCAAGCCATTCTGCAATGACACAAAGTCTGATGTAATAATAGATATATGTGTGAAAATGAAAAAAGAAAAATGTAATGATACAAAGTATGTTGTAATATTCGTAGAGAAGTCTATCGAATGCGAATTATGAAGTATATCGAATGGGAAATTAAACTATGGAATGATCGATGGAATACAAAGTATTCCGATTACGATATGATTCATACGAGGTCTCTCAACATTCATTTGTGAGGAACAACACACTCGATAATTTAATTTGCGTTTCATTTGCTCTATAAAAATCATTTTAATTAAATCTGGTACACATCTACGCAATTAATATCAAAGGTGAATACAATTTTGGTCAAATGTCATCGTACACTTTTTGGTTGAATACGGATAGGGTTGAACTGAGTAAACACTAATTTTGTTAAATAAAACAGGATTTAATAAATTTACAACATTTTACTACGATGCTAGTCCTAGAAAATTGGACTTTGAAGATCGGTTTCGCCCCCATTGATACTCATCAGTTCGGTGCACTAGAGAGATGTTGCTCAAGCAACCTGAATTTTTAATATCACGTATGTATGTCTTCTTCAATTGCTCGATTTGCTTAGAATAATCCGGTCCTGGATATAATCTAATTACTAGTAATTACCAATAGTTTACGATCGAGTAATGTCCTCGAAATTCGGCGTCATCGCCGACTGAACGCGGATCCAGGTGGCGCAGAGTATGCGCTACAAGATCTCC